>JAOVYX010004100.1:0-10495 GCA_035668315.1 Drosera spatulata
TTCAATTAGCTTAAACATGACTTAATCAAAAGAGTTGAATCATAACATGAAACTAACATTCATAACAATCATAGCAAGTAGCTTAAACTAATCATGTTACATGCATATGAAACCATTGATTGTGTAGGACAATTAGCTTAAATCATATTATATCAATTAGCGACTCACTAAAACCACTTAGCGCGATTTTGGGCTTTAAACAATGTATATTAGATGATCAATCTAATAAACACATGCTATATGATAATTCTAACAGGTTTCATTCAACATTTTCATCATTAAACATATCTGGTTTCAATCATATACTCAACATCTCATGATCTAAGGTCATCAAAACTTATCAACACATCCCTACTAATGAACTACTTACACATAAGCATCAAACTAAGCATGGAATGAAACATAGCAATGAAAAAAAACATTCTGTAGAGTCAAAGTTACTGAGAACGAAGGTTTTACAGCGCTCAATACGTTCCAACCTAATGTCCAAAGCTATCCTATGCGTTGCGGATCAAAACTCCTTGAAATTCCCTCCAAGACTTCTCCTCTTTGTGTCTCGCCTCCCTTGATTGTCTTTGCCATCCCTGAACTTTTCCTCCTCTGTATTATGTTTAGAAGAACCTTAGGGCACGCATTTATAGGCTTAGGTCGAGACCAGATCGATCCAACAGCTAAAAACAGGTGTTTTGCATCAGGGACAATGTCGTGGCCACGATTGGGGAAGTCACGCCTGCGACAGCTTAAAAAAATGGTTTTGCTGAATAACTCTGTTGCGCCCGCGACCACAGTGTTGTAACCTTAAAATTAATATAAAAAATACTAAACAATGTTCAAAAATTCTAGAAACTCATACATCACCTCTAAACATGCTAATCTAGCTGAACGATGTGAAATATTGCTGTATTAACTCTCGAGGCACATGAAACAATAATGAATCTTGAAATCCAGCATTTTGAGCTCATGACTTGTCATTTTTTTCATCCTTCTTCATTTTTATTCCAAACTTCACGTCAATCTGTTAAAAACATAAAAACACAGTACTACCAGCATTTCAAGACAAAAAGACGCTAAAAACATAAAATAGACAATACAAGAGGAATAAAACAAACATTTACAATAAAAAAACGATGTGTGTTTATGCACACATCACAAATCATTATCATTATAAATCAAAATGATCTTATGCAAACCCAAATTATATTACATTACCTTACAAATACATTGTTCAAATGTCTACAAGTGGTTCCCAACCAAATTATTTCATAGAGCATTTATTACATATTGAATAGTGAGATAATTAACTACATGCATAGAATCTCACTCTAGCGCTTCAGTATTTCCCTGTGATGGATCTGCAAATAAAACACATAACCCGTGAGTTAAAAGCTCAACAATCAAAAGTATATGTATTCGATTTGTAGGGTACTCCCCCGACTATGGCGATCGATGAATACCTATAAAATATTTTCTAGTAGCCACAGGAAAATATGGACGTCATATCAAACTATACACGTAATAATAGCTTATACGTTTTTGTCTTTTACTTAACCATCGCAAGTCCGTGCCCCGATATGAATGATAGAATTCAATGAGGACAAAAGAAGAAGAGAGATTTTTTATATATAGACATCATTCTGGGCCAAGTTCTCAGTCATATAACATCCACCAAAATCATTTGAAAACCCGTTGTCTCTTGTGAAAGTGTTTCTGTTTTTCATAAATACTACGCGTGATTTGATTCGTTGCCCAAAATCACAACGACTCTTACGTATGCTTCGATGTGCTAAATCCTCACTTACACGCCAAAGATCCCCCTGTAGAGGGCATCCTTATACCCAATTGGTCGATGTTCTAGTCCTCGACTTCTTATCGTTGCGCATACGAAGAGAGCCACACTTGTCCTCTTACTAACTAGATTTAACGTCTGACCCAGTCAAGTCCACTTTGAACGCTCATAGAGGCAAAGAACCTAATCCCGGAGGATCCACTATACAACCTCATCAACGACAATGAACTTTTTCGGTTATCTTTAATTTGTTATAGTGTTTGTTACAGTGTTCCTTAAATCCATATTTTCTTTATCGTTAAACATAATCATCACAAAGATTATCCATCATTCTTCTCCATTTCTATCTTCCACGATATTATATCATAGTACATGTATCGTTTGGCCACGAGGGCGTTTGCATCATATTAAATGTCCCGACCTCTGGGACGGGCGTCCCGGCCTCTGGAATGAGCAACCCGGCTTTTGAAATGAGTGTCCCGGCCTTTGGGACGGGTGTTCCAGATTCTGTTCTTTATGACGTTTCAACGCATTTAACTCTATAACTTCTCATATACACATTCAAAAATTATTTCGTAAAATTTTATATAAAATAGACTCCATAACCTTTTCATAGAATCAAAGTTTCTCATCATGAAGCCTTATCAATAATTACAGTCAATTCGTTTAAATTTATAATTTTTGCTAGATCGGATAGTTTGACTTTTGTTCACTAATCAGCTCATAAATCATTACATACAACTCCAAATTAAGATTTATAAACTATTCTAAGAAGTAGACTTAAAGAGCTTTCTAGTGATATAAGAATCATTTTCTAACTCTTACTGAGTGATTCTGAATTAAGTTACAAAACCAGTTCTGTAATCAGTTTTTACAGATTGACATATCCAAACATTTTGATTTATATCTTAAAATTCACAATTCCAAATCATGATCTTTCAACTTCGTTAGAAACTAGACATTAAGGCTTCAATATATATTAAAACCAGAATTTATTTCAAATCCTATAGTTTTCCATTCACACATGAAAACCAGAATGGATCGGAATGGGGTTTGGTTACCTCTCAAGCATGTTTTATCTTTCAGATTTTGTTTGATGATAACTCTCACTCTACATATTGGATCTTCACATCGCTAAATTCGTTGGGTTTTTTACTTTGTCCCGGACGTTAGTCTTAGATTAGAGATCCGATAAGTCTACAGTAAGATCTGATCAAAACAGTGAATTTTGAATTGATAACCGTGTGTGAAACTTAAATTCGTGATAACTTGTGATCCGAAGATCGGATTAACGTACCGTTTGTGGCGTTGGATTCTGTGATTCGTTCTCTTTATCGTGACGATCATTCTCACTGATTTTGATGAAGTATGGAGATGATACCGTGATGTAAAGTATAAGTATTATGTGAAGAAGAGTGTGAGTTCGAGAGAAACGAGAGAATAATGATGAAAAAAGGGATTGAGTGGAGGATTGATGATTGAAAGAAGGTGGAAATGGTTATGGTGGTGGTGGTGGTGATGGAGTTGGATGATGAGTGGCAGATGGTTGTGGTGGGAGATAGTGAGTGGGTAATTGTGAGTGGGAAGTGATGAGTGGGATGTGGTGTGGATGGTGAATGATTGATGAAATGAAGAAAAGGATGAGTGATGGGGTGTCATGTGTTGGGTGTATTTGTTTAGATTATTATGATATTTTATATACAGTATTTATAAAAATCTCATATAATTTTATCTCTAAAAATTATTTTGTTTGGATCGTAATATTTTAAATATTTTATTAGAACGTTCTACTGAAGAAAATATTATTTTCGAGAATAAAAAATTTACAATTGTACGCGACTCTCTTAACTCCGTAACGTTCGATACGTGTGTCACACTTTATAATTTTCATTACTTATCGTATTTTTAATCTTATTTATTTTAAATATGGACTTAATATTTTTTTTAATATTTATTCATCCCAAAATTTTCAGATATTACACGAAGGCCGAAAAGAATCACATGTCATGAAGAAATAATATGCCATAAATCATGCTGAAAAGAACAGGAGAAAGAAGTTGGGAGTCATTGGCGCGTGGGCGGCCTGTGGAGCTACGTGCGGAAGATCCAAAGGCGCGTGAGGACGCGTGGATCGACGACAAACAAAGCGGCCAGAGCGAGTTAGGCGACTGGAGGAGATCTATCACCTAGTAGGGTCCGTTTGCTCAGATCGTGACTAGCAGCAAGCAGATCTAGGCTCGAAGGGCCGACAATCACTCTCTCGTGTTTCAGGCCAGAGAATCACTGACGGCTTGACTGGAGAAGGGTGTCGGCGGTGTGAGGTTGAATTGTCAGTGAGGAGGTGGTGGCGGCAGCGGCTTGTGGTAGTGTCGTGGTGGCGATGAGGGTTTGTGTGTTTGTGGTACGGGAGGGAAAAGGAGAGAGGTTATCAGTTTAGGTTAAGTCTGCTCTGATATCATATTAGATTTTGAAGGAAAAAGAATAATTGTTATTATGATCTCACTCCCAATAAATGAAAGAAGCCCCGGAGATAAAAAATAAGAAAGTGTTACAGTAATGGAAATAAGCTAAACAAGGAAACAAACTGATCTAGACAATAACCTAAAATAAGGAAAGCCTAGAATAAGGAAAGCCTAAGATAAGACATAATTTCAATAATATCATATTGGATCGGCTAATATCATATTGGATCGGTCACCTAAATGTTATCAGGACCTAATCTAGCCAATACTCACGCTCGTTGATTACAAATAGTAACAACTCATTATATCATGGTTTCACCTTTTTGGCTATGAACAAGTTAGGATCTTTTGCATGTAAATTGATAGTTTCACCTCTTGACTATTGGTTTATGATAGGTATATTCATAAATTGAATTCAAACATTTACTTTGATAAGCGCATGCTCGATGTCATGTTAGATGAGAAAGAAAAGAAAAAACAGGTACCCACATAATTCCGTCAAGTGTAAGGTGTGGAGAGGGAATCCTTATAGGACAAGATGACGTACGCGACCTTACCCTTATTTATTCATAGAGAGATTGTTTTCTGATATTCTCAAATGTTAACCCCTGACCTCATTTTAAAAGAAGAGCGACTTAGCAGTGAGACAATTCCACTTGACTAAGTGTAGAACAATATAGTAGAGAAGGAACTAGTATAGGAACTCTGCTGAACTTCACGATCAACCAAGATAAGTAACCATTTCAGAAAAGCGATGCAGTAATAGCAGCCAAAGCGCTGCAGCAAAAACAAAACGTCTTCGTTTTGGTTGGAAAAAAAACAGTAAAAAGAAAAAACGTGGGTAAGGAAAAGAAAACGCAAATTTGAGAAAAATCAATCAGATGAAATCAATATTCGTTAGGACTTGGTATAGGCTTGATGACCGGAGAAAAATATCCAAACACTGCAACGAAACAGATTCTAAATCCCCTTAAATTTAAACCCTGAAACCTTAAATCCTACTTTGAAAGAAAACTTATTCTGGTAAGAAATCCTGAGAGGAATTGGTTAGGAACCGAATTTGATGATGGGATTTGGTAGCGATTCAAGTTCTCAGATAGAAAGTTCGCCAGTGACTGGTTTGTACTGGTGTACTCTTTTGCGTTTCTTCGCTCAGTTTGGTTTTGCTGCGTTTTCTTTCCCTTCTTTAGTTTTTTTATTTTTTTGTGTTTTTGAAATAAAGGGATGCGGTAATTGCAATCAAGGAAGCTATAATCCCTTCACATGTCTTTTAAATTTTTAAATTTTAAAACTTGAATTTTTTAAAAAGTGATTTTTTTTTCAAATTTGATATGAGAACTGCAGCTTGTTTGATTATAGTTACTGCAACCCCACAATTCCTTTAATATAATTTTTTGGTTGTTGTTATTAGGAGTTTCTCTTTTACTATATATATATATATAAATGAGGTAAAGATACTGCTGTCAATTAGCTGCGGGTGTATAGTAATTTGGTCCCTTTCTAGTTTCTGCCGTTTTGACAACCTTGTATTACAATTTTTCTACAAAATCCGTACAAAAAAGTGAGTATACGATTGAGAAAATACAGTACACGGTGGAGCAAACTATTTTAAACTTGCGGTTGGTTACAGGCCATTGACCCCAATGTGCCCAGATATGCATATGTTACTCAGACGCTATTTAATTTATCTGATGTTCTCTTAAATATGAGTTGCGACTCCAATAACAATAGTTATTTTGTTCAAGTTATTGCGATATTTTGAAGATGAATAGTGTCAAAATGTTATAATTTACCAATGATGCTCCAAGGGAAAACATGTTATATTTTGACAATGCTATATGATCGATGGTTACAAACAAGCCAAGTGTCATATTTTATGTTTTTTTATATATTTTAACAATATTTGTACTCAAGTTGTAGAGTTGTTAAAATTTGTCATCGTCATATTTGTTGCCAAATATATTAACTAATTTAACAAAAATCATAATATAATATAAACAAACAAGAGTGAACACTTTTGGGATCATTACTATATCTTGAGAATAGCAAGCCCGTTGACCTTGCTCTAACAATTATTATAAAGCTTAATATGGAATCTTGCTCATAATGGGAAAAGGAAAAAAAGAAAAGAAAAGGAAAGATGGAATCGGAATGGATTATCAACATTAACCATCGGATTGGAATAATCAAAACCAAAATATATGCTTTAATAGTTTTTATCGTTGAAGCCAACCCACTAGGTTCTCATTGAACATAGGCCATCCGCATCGAATTTTCAACATTTAAAATGTGCAAACCAAACGACAAAACGTTGGAATTATTATGGTATCTGGCATTGATGCTCGGATGTTAGTTGAGTTCATTCTTGTATTGCCACGATGATTTATTAATAATAAGCATGTGACGTCACTGCCGTTACACACCGAGGTCCATAGCAAGGCAAGTTCATAGTAGGGTTTACTTAACAGAACGTAAAAAAAGGGCAGTTATTACAGTCATCCATAGTCAGTCTTAGGACTCGTATACAACATGCGTTCCAAATATTACATAGAATACAAATGGTTTTCTGTCAAGGCAACTACTCAAAAACTCCGTTCTCCTCACCTGAACCTACACAAGAGACAATCAAGGAAAAACAAGAAACACGTGAGCAAAGATGCGCTCAGTAGACCTCGGGTACTATCATAGATTGGATGTCACGTGTTATAGCCCTGTCACCTACCATAGCACGTCATAATCGACAGTATATTAAAATCCCTTTTTCTTCTCGTTGTCATTTCATTAGCCCCGACTATTCAGTTAGCCCTTCATCTATGTCCCTACCATGTCTTATCTTGTCCAGCTTTTTAATTGGTATTGACCCCATCACTGACACACGTACTACGGTGATATTTATTTTTACCATTAGACTTCATAACCGAAGAAAAGGTTAGCTGATATCCGTTCTCTTAACTCATTTACGACCTTAGAATCCTCTGGGGTATCATTTCTCTCCCCCATGCGACCATGAACTCTTTCGGGATATCATTTCTCTCCCCCATGTGACCATGAATCCTCCGGGATACTATTTCTCTCCCCCACGCGACCATGAATCCTCCGGGGTACCATTCTCTCCTCCATGCGACCAAGAATAACCTAAGAGTTTCCACCCTTACCAATGCGGCCATAACATTTTTCGGGGTACCATTTCTCTCCCCCCATGCGACTAAGAATGACCTAAGGGTCTCCGTCCTTACCAATGCGACCATAACATTTTCCGGGATATCATTTCTCTTCCCCCATGCGATCAAGAATGACCTAAGGGCCTCCGTCCTTACCAATGCGACCATAACACTTTTCGGGGTATCATTTCTCTCCCCCTCCCATGCGACCATAAGACTCTCATTTCCATATCCGTCAATAGCATTATCGTATTCATTGACGGTTTTATTTTAATAAGTACACTGTTAATTCTAATTACGTTCATATCGTTTTATCATGCAATTATCACTCATCCATAATCATCAATCCATACGGCCACTCCATACCACCCATTATCTCCTTAACTCACCGCAACCTGCGGATCATCGTCTCAGCACGATCCCAAACTCCATCAATGCACATCATCCATCAATCCATACACATCAAACAACAATTATATCGCACATACAGTCTCAAATCATTACCAAGGAAATTAGAAGAGGGTTGAGTTACCTAAATTTGTGTATCGGCGTGTGTGTTGGTGATTGACAGATGGCGGCTGGGTAATGTGCTGGCGAGGCGACGATGCTGACGATAGGGGGCAGCAACTGGTGGCGGTGGCAGTGGCCGACTGGGCGGTGGCGGTGGCGGTGGCTGACTGGGCGGCTACTTAGGCGGCGGCGACGACGACGAAGGCAGCAGCGGCGGCTCTGGTTGGCTACTGGTCCGGCACCTGACGATGGCGGTGGCGTAGGGCAACAGCGACAGTGACTGCGAAGGAGGCCGACGGCGACGGCTCAGGCGGCGGCTGTGAGGCTTGGGTGAGGGAGAGGGTCGCGGTGGCTGAGAGGAAGGGGAATAGGGAAGGGGCGGTCGAGGAGAGGAGGAGGAGAAGGGGAGGGAAGGAGGAGGAAGGAGGAGGGAGGAGGGAGAGGGGCGGCTGCCGGGTGGGTGGTGGTCGAGGGGTGGAGAGGCCGGGCAGTGCTGGTGGCGACGGACGACGGTGTTCGGCGGAGACAGTGGTGGTGCCCAGGGAATCGTGCAGAGAATCAGGGAAATAGGGAGGAAAGGATAAGGAAAGAGATAAGGCCGCCACGTGTCATTCTGTGGTTGGTCGGATTAGGATAATTTAGGATTGCGTTATCCTTTAGGTTTATATTTGGTATAATTATTTCAACTGTTCGTCAAACTAAATAGATGAAAATTCTCAGAATTTAGTAACGAGTTTGAATTTATAATTAAAATGACAATCCGAAAAATAAATTTTTCTTGATTTATTACAATTTTGTGCAGACATGGTTCCCTTATAAACTGGAGATTGGAAGAATAATCATCATAAGTTATTCCCTCCCCTTCTAGACTTTCTTAGACACCAATTCATTATATGACTTTTTATCTAAACCAGTTATACAGTTTTACTTCGATTGGTTTAAGCCGACAATATTCTCTTTTAGGGGACCATTTTCATGAAGACGAGCAGTCTACAAAAGTATGCAGGTCCTGAATGAGGACAGTCTAGGGCTGCGCCTTATTAAATCACGATTATGACTTGGATTATTGGCAATAAACTTGTGTGAAAGGTGGGAGGCTAACCTATTAGTGGGTAGATCCTAGCGTATACATGTCTCCTTTGATAGATTACTCTGGAATAGGAAAAACCAACCCATAGGGACGCTATAACTTGTGATGAATATATGGGGGAAAATCCCAGGCTCTTTGTAATATCCCTAGAAAAAATCATGGTAAATAAAAAGATATGGGTTGTTAAAATCTTGCGACATCTTGCGAATTTAAAATTTACGTGGATAGATTAACTTGAGATATTAACCGTCTCCGCAAATATCTTAACCACCCTATAAGTACTGCTAACAAATTGTGATAATCACAACAAACCTGCCGATTGAGAGCGAAGACAGAGAAAAAGGTAAGCGCTTCGTTTCGTCTCTGTTTTATCTCGTCTTCGATTCGTGTTCGTCTCGTCTTCGTCTTCGTCTCCTCGTCGTGTTCCTGCCGTGTCCAGCGAAGTCGCCTGCCCTGTCACGCCGCCCGCTCTGCCGCTCTCCCCGACGACACCTCAGGCAGTCGCCGCCAGGACCGGAGGCCGCCATCGCCACTCAAGCCGTCCCTGTCTCACACCGCCCTGAACCCCACTTGCCCGGAGCCCAGCCACCACCTGCCGCCTCCAGCCGAAGCCGCCATCGCCCAGGTCAAGAGCAACTGCCCGGGGCCGAAGCCCAGCCGGCCGCCCTTCCCCGCTCGCCCGATGTCGCCTTCACCGGAGCCGACGCAGCCAGCCACTGCTAGAGCCGGAGCCGCGTCGCCTTCGCCAGATCCAGCCGCCGCCAACGCCACCGGAGCCGCCTGTCCCCGTCTCGCCCTGCCTCGCGCCCTACCTCGCCTCACCTTGCCGGCCACTGGTGGCCCGGATCCGGCCGTTGCCGGCGATCCGGCGCCCGGCCGCGGTCGCAGGCCACCAGCTGGCCTCCTGAGCTCCCTGTTCGAGGATAGTGCGAAAGGGGTAAAAGGGAATTCTTAATTCGAATATTAATGTGTACAATTATAATTGTACACACATGAATACCCTATTTTGAATTAATACGATGGTATTTACACTATTTATTTTATTGTAGGTGCACCTGATACGCAGCAAGGAGATTAAGCTGGAAAATATTTGAAGACCTTCCTGATTTTATAAATGACAAGGTAACACACATCGTTACCTTATATTTTATAAATGTGCGTGACTGATTTAATTGTGTGAACGCCTACATTGTCAGCTTAAATTAAAATAAAATCTGGGTGTATGCATGATTGTTTGTCTGCCTGAAATTTAATATACTCTTGCGTGATTTGATTCACACGACATATGGTAACGATGCAAAATTAGAATATTTATAGATTGCTATAAATATTTTTATACATGTCCTGTTTTCTGTGTCCTGTTTCCTGTTTGGTGACTCCTGTGTGCTAATAATTTTAATAATGTAACAAATTATATTATGAAATGTTACAAAACTTCTTGAATTGGATATCATGTGGGATTTAATTATCTAAAAATCCCGAGTAC
>JAOVYX010004101.1:0-10494 GCA_035668315.1 Drosera spatulata
TTCAGCTTGGCTGGTCTAATGGAATTCTTCTTCACCGAGGCTCCAAAGAGCATGAGATCTTTGGCCACCTCTCTCTCCTGGGCCTCATTAGCAATAGGATACTACCTAAGCTCAGTGCTTGTCTCACTCGTCAACAAGGTAACAGGATTCTCCGGGCAGACCCCATGGCTCACAGGAAGCAACCTAAACCATTACCACTTGGAGAGGTTTTACTGGATGATGTGCGCACTGAGTGGATTGAACTTCTTAAACTACCTCTTCTGGGCTTACCGCTATCAATACCGTTCAACAGCTGTAGCTACCATGAGCTGAGTTGCTAAATAACTTTGCACTGCCCGAGTCGTCTTGTGGTCAGAGGGATTGTGCCCAAGGATGCTTCCCTCTATTACAATGTTGCTTCATCCTAGCATTACTATCAGGGTAGCATTAGCAAGATAGAGAGTTGCTAGGATGCCAGTAATCAGTATTAGGCAATAACTGCGGCTGCTTGTATTTCAGGTCCTGAAGTGTTATCTACCAGTGTCTTATTCCAAGTTTAACTGTTTAAGTACTGGATGGTCCAAGATTGTGCTTCTATTGAACTGATCCTTTCTTGTTATCCTTACTAACTCATTAAAAAATTCCCTAACTTTACATCAAATAGAACAAAACACTGAGGCACTGTTTGGAATCAAGGAATGGGCGCAGGAAAGGATTGGCTGATTGTGTTTGAATGACCAAAAGTGTGTTTGGTTTCCTCACGGAATAGGAATCGGGTATTCATCCGGAATCCCATTCTTGACAAAATGCTATTTTTGATTCCACCTACATACCCTAGTATTCGGCCATTCCGGACCCGAACGGAATCAATCCAAAAAAAATATCGAGCCAACAAACCTCATTCGCAATTAAACCAATACGAAAAATCGAAAAATTTCCAAAAATTTCCGAAAATATTGGTAAATTAAAAAAGTGCATATCAGAATTAGAGCAATGATTGCACACAAAAGTTGAAGATTTGGGACGAAGTTCATCCAGAAACCTTAATTTGCGAGAAGTACAAGATAATTTCATGGATGCGTCAAGCTTCTCCACTGTCCACAGCCTGTGGACCACAGGTTTAAGAAAACAAACCCTATTCTTGTCACACAAAAAACCTATTAAAATGTGATTTTTTTTCCACGATGAGACCTATGTTTTTTTGTGTTTGTTTTTTTCTTTTGGTTTTTTTAAAGTTGAGTTCTAGTATGTTTTTTCCTTTGACCAGGGTTTCACCCCTGGTCGCGGCGGGAAGGTCAGAATATAGAATCCAACCGTCACCACAATCCTCAATCCCATGGCGAAATGAGGATGATTACTGCCCTGGTCGCTGCTATCACAGACCCCCGGGTGCGACCTCGGATCAAGCACGACGACATCAGGGTTTCATCATCCCAAGTCGCACGGACAACAGACGAAGCTCGGAATTTAAATCGATCTCTGACCTAACATGGCGGCTTCGGGGATTCACCCCGGTCGCCAGAGAAGATCGGAAATCCGATCCGATCCGCAATCCAAACTGCGATTCCCATGGTGACAAGAGAGTTACTACCTTTTTCGGGTCGCGGGTATCGTAGATTGGGTTAACGATTATGAGGATTCGCTCTCGGCCGATGCGATCTTAGATCAAGCAGGACAACGTTAGGGTTTCACCCTCGGTGGTCGACCGTTGGAAGAAGGAAGATGGAGATCGGGATCGAATTCGATGTGTGGCTGTGATCGTAGTGATTCGCGAGGCGGCGCCAGGGAATCAACCCTGGTCGCTGCTGCGATCTCCGATCAAGCACGGCGGCGATGATCCGCTCCAACTCTTCTGTGTTTCAGACGTTGGTGTCGCCAGATCTGGTGGATTTGTAAAGTGTAGATTGGGGAATGGAGGAGTTTTGTAACGGCTAGTTGTTATTGCAAAAATATGGAATGATGAATCAACCTGCATCAATTATAACCTCATTTTTTTACTATTTATAATCAAAATATAACAATATCTATATCAAACAAGTTTCATTGGACTTGCTGCAACGGCTAGTTTTGACATTACGAGGAAGCAGTGGATGATAAGGAAGAGTGAAATACCATTAGCAATTTTTATTGTGTTGAAAAGGGAGTCCTCCGCAAGCAGTCTGATTGTTTCCTTGCTCTTATGTTAATGATAGAAAACACATTTTAATTATGCATTGTGAGTCGTTCGTTTTGAGACATTGGTAACGCATAGGATTCCAACTTACAACTTCAATTACGGTACAGTGATATCGTGTTACAAATAAAGCTCGACACTGATAGCAGAAATGCATCTTAAATCAAGAAAATTAGCATTCTCCATACTATAATGGTACTTTTTAAACAAAAATTCACAAGGAAACAACACAACAAAACTCGATCCAATATACAATAAAGCCCACCATCAACCCAGGCCCAGCCCATTCTCAATCAGCCTCCTGCAGCCCATCAAGCACAACCGACCCCACAAACAACCCGGCCGCCCCAACACCAAGCGCCACCGCAACCGCTCCCTTCACCGCCACCAGATCCTCCGGTATCAACACCACGGCGGCGATCGCCGCCACCAACACCGGCAAAGCCGCCGAGGCCAACACCGACGGCGACAGACTCGCAGTCTTCTCGAGCAAGCTCAGCAACCCTAGCTCCTCCGCCTTGGAGAAAACCCCTAGTTTCTCGATCAAGGAGAGCGTGAGGCCCAGATCCTCGGCTTTGGAGAGGAGTCCTGATTTCTCGACGGATGAGAGGATTTTGCGGGATTCTAGGGATTTGAAGACGTCGAATTGGACTTCCTCGCTGGTTTCTGCGAAGAGGCCGGCTCCGTACCATTGTTTCTTCCAGGTTGGATCGTACTTGTTCACCTGAAAAATCGGATCAGAGCAGAATAGTGTCAGAGGAATTAGTTCAGAAGGCTCGGAAATGTAAACAGATTATAAGTGAAATTAGGGTTTTACCTTCTTTTGAGGAGCCATGGCGAGGATCTTCGGGGTTATGATGCTGCGATGATGGTGTGATCTGATGAGATGTGAAGATGGAGAAGCTGTGAATCCTGTGATGGTGGACGCCATTGATGATTGAGGAGCTGCAGATGATGATGATTTGGGATCTGCTTCTTCTGAGTTGAGGATTTTGGTTGGAGAATTCGATGAGGTTTGATGATCAGTGGAGTGGCCACTGTGTAGAGGTTTCAGCCAAGTAGATGGGAGCGAAGATCTGTGTGGACAAGAAGGAAAGATGAGGGTTTGAGAAGGGAGGTTCGGACCGGGTTCGTGTCTGGCTCAATTTTATGTGCTCCAGAATTAAACTTTGGGCATCATCTTGGTCATTCCAGTAAAACTCAGATCAGTTATGTTCTCGTCACGTGACACGTTAATAGAAACATCATGCAGTTGAGTGTGCATCTTATGAGTTTTGACAAACTATGCCTAATGAAACATGAATTGGAGGGACTACAGGTTGACTGTAACCTAACTACGTTCCAGGTAGAAAGAAAAGACGATTTGCAAAAGAATGCAATGGATGACGAAAGAGATGAGTACCCAGTTGCACATTGCTGAAGAAACCTTTTTTCCGGTTGGCTGGGCGGAAATCATAGAAGCAATGCTCGCCTGCTCGTACAAGATGTCATGCATCCTCGGCTTGTATAACACGCACTGCATGGAGATAGAGCTGCATACTCCTTGTGTACCCAGTTATCTTATCAAAAGCCATCTACTCAAACATTTATCCAAGTCATTTTACAAAGGCTACAAATACATCGGTGTACACTTCATCGCCTCCATTTGTAGTTTCTGATAACATAACAATGAAATTCTACATAAGTTCAACTTTTGGTACATTTACATTAGCAGTTGCCCATGGAAGCTATCAAGCAGACAAGTCAGAGCTAGTACTGGTTCTGCCAACTCTGTCCAATCCCTCGACGAGCCTCCTCTTGGCAGACTTAGCCCTATAACACCATATCTCAAAGGCTTCACTCAAATCCGGGAACTTTAGTAGATGATTGTCCATCCAATCTGCCAAAATCTCGGCTTGATCGGTCGATGGCAACGACAGAATCAATGAGACCATTGATCCCTCGATGTTCTGGCACAGCTCCTCATCCATTTTGTAAGGCTCCCTCAAATCAAGGAGAGGCTTCATTTTCTTGATGAAAGGCATCCATGTTCTGAGAAGATGTACCCTGACGGCTGGAGGAAGGATCACATTGCCATAGCCAACGGCTTCCAAGACCTTTGTGGTTACTTCAATGATCTTGGTCTTTAATGCCCACATGCTAGACTCGAACTTTACGTCGTCTAACACGCACAAGATATTAGCTGAGATGTCAGCCCAGCTTGAGACAAAATCCCTCATCAAACTGAACCTGGGAAGTATACTACATAGCCATATAAGATCGGCCAGAGCCTGCAACACTCTAATTTCTAAGGCCTCTGGGTTGATGAAATCTGGTTCTGAATGATGGGATGCGATCGACTTCTGGAACAAGGAAAATACATTGGAAAGTCCCACTTTAATCTCAGACTTGACCATTTCGTCGGATGTAAGTGGCTGTGTTTCATCATCTTCCCCGAGCATGTAGTCAACTTGTTCTTGTGCAGAAGTTTTGAGCTCGTCGCCAAAAGGATAGCATGGTCCAGAAATGGATGTGGCAACCTGGATAGCGGCAATAAGGACATTTCTAGTAGCATTCAAGTCCACCGGTAAGGTCCGGGCTAAAATGGGCATGGCCAAAGGCCCCAGTTCTGGAACCGTTTTCGTTATCTCTTCCTCCTCTTCATCTGTCCATGGACATGCTTCTAGGTATTGGACACAGCTATGGATTATTTCTTCGCATTGTAGGACTACCGCAACCTTAAGAATATTGAGAGCATTCTTCACAGATTTCCATGAGTCCACGAGCCTCGGAGCTGGAGTACGAAGAAAATCCATAAGCTCAACATGATCACTGAAATCAGAATCCAGGCAGTGAATTTCAATGCAATACTTGGTGTTTGAAGAGGATATACGATCAGCAAAGAATTTACTCTTCGATTTCAAGTCAGAGGACTTGTACAAGAAGAGCGTGGAACTTCCGCTTGTAGTCCTTAAGCAAACTGTAATATCATCAGCAGTCTCATTACCAACTACACATGGCACATCAGCTTCAGATTTGTCATCCATGTAACCGGAAACATGGCAAGGTTCACAATCTATCCCATCGAGAAAATGTCTTCAGGTTGCAGCAGCTGGCTTTATGAACCAAAGGCAGGAAGAATCAAAGAGAAACTCAGTGAGATCAAGTTATCATAACCAGAGTCAAGAGAACCAAGTTTTCGACAGAACAAATGAAGAAATTGCCCAGGAGAGTGCAAACTTTCAAGCAAGATCTCGACGAGGTTGTAAATTAAGTTCTCATTGCTATCTAGGTCTATCTACCTGAAGCATTAAGGCATCCTTCATCAATTTCAGCATGAACCCTTTTCAGATGTTCAATGCTTTCAGCATTTCGCGACATTCCGGGAGGAAGCGGTATTGAGGTAGGAGTATAGATCAGTGACAAAACTCGGCATCGATGACCATGGACATCAGCCCCTACCGGGCAACCTTAGTTACCCCATTAGTGCATAAGTGCAACCACTCAACTCAAATCCCTAACAAGCAATTAGAAAAACCACAATTGGAGTCTCTAATTTCGGGCTTCGTCGCCATTGTCATGTTCTTCCATTCATGGGAAATGCTAAATTTCATCTAATGTGCAGATTATACTATTCTGAGATAGTAAGAATGCACAAGAACCACTCTTTGATGCAAGGTCTACAGAATACCCAAAACTACAAAAGCTGAAAACTTAACAAACCCAGCTTTCAATTTCCGTTTCAATGAATATCACAATCATCAATTTCGCAAATGACTAAACCAAGAACCCTAAATGAAACACAAATTGTAAACAAATTTGAACAGAGAAACAAACCAACACAAAAAGGTGAAGGGTAAAAGAGAAGATGACCTCAATTGAAGGTGATTGATGAAACCCAGATGCAGAAATGCCATTTTGCTTGATTTTTGGAGAGAGATATTTGGGGATTTTGAGAGGAGAAGCTTGTGGGAGAGAACGGAAAGGTGAAGAAAGCAAGTTGATGTGCGAGTCTAGAGCAAGTAGAGTCTTGGGTTTGCTTTTTGTGAAGAAAGCAAGTTTGTGTTTTGCTTTTTGTCCATGCTTTTCGCAATGGTGAGTTGTGAAACAAGTTGAGGATCCACTTGTTGTTTTCATCATTTCATGTTCATGTTGCGTTTGCAAGGACATCTAGTTAATGTACTGGAAAAAGCTTCAATTTTGGTTCTTGATGTGGGGTGAGATCAGCACAAACATTCACGTAGTATCGGGATTTTTTTTTTAAATGTATCTTTTTATAAATAAAATTTTTAAAATAAAATAATCAAAAAATTAATTTTCAATTTTTTTTAAATTCTAATAAAAAAAAACATCCTGCAAAGATGCAGTGCCTTATGTTCCCTATGAAAGCCAACAAGCAGTGATCATACTACAAACATCAATATAACCAAAGCATCTAAATTTTCAGTCCCATTCAATCAATGGGGACCCATTTACAGACCAAAATTCGATCAGCCTGTTCCACACGCAAAGATTCAATCTTTGATAAAATTCACAATCCCTAATCTGCAGAAATTTCTCTCATATCAACCAACGAACTCACAACACGCAAAACCAATCAAGCAAACAAAAAGGGTTGCTGGTGGGTTTGGCTTGGCTTGGGGTGTTGATCTGTGTGGTAAAAAGGGTTGATAAATCTGGGCTCGATGGGTTCTTGTGTTCTTGTGTTCTTGTTCTTGAACTTGAATGAGCAACACCATGATTGTGGTGATGATGTGTGGGGTTTGCGGAGGGATAGAGACAAATGTGGTGTTTGTTGTTGCGGTGGTGAGTTGTGGGACCGGGATCCATTTGCAATCTTGCTATATTTCTTCAATTCTTAACAATATTTCAGGAACAATGGACAACACCATAAGACGCCATGCGCCATTCTAGAGTCAAAAGGCTTCTGCGTCTTTAAACATGAAGGCGCCCTGCGTCTCTTTCGATGTCAAAGGCGTCATGCGTCTCTCATTTTGAGTCACTCACGGCGTTTCTTCTCTCTACCCTGTGCGTCTCTTCTTTTTATCATGTTCAAAATGTCTTAATTTGAAAATAATTTTATTAGGAATATTAATTTGGGAATTTTTTTATAATTCGATCCATTTAAAAAATAAAATCCGTAGCATCGTGAGATAAGAAAAAGAATACTTTTTTTCAACCATATAAATGATAAATCCATCAAAAATTCAATATTTAGTAAGTAGCATACCTCTCGAGGAAGCTTGTTTCTCAACTAATATATTCCTCCCTTCCATATTAATCGTAACATTTTTTTATTTGATCAGTCTTAAAAAAATTATAATCTTTTTTTTTTTGATAATTTTTTAACATAAAAAATCAAATCAATCTTATTTACTATCGTATATCCATTATCTTCTTTTACAAGTATTACAATAGACACTACTATCATCGAAAAAATATTCTTTCTTCATCAAAATCCACATCAATTCAACATTAGCATAAATTTTCATGTCGGACCAAAACGTTTCAATAAATATGAGACGAAAGGAATATGAAGGAATTGTCGAATTTGTGACGAGTCATAAATAAATTTATCTATGATTAGAAAGAATCTTACTATCATCGTTTAAAGTTTGTATTTTTCAAATTCAAAACCAAAAAAAAAAAAAAAATTACCACCAACTCGAATGCCTGACTAGTGGATCTTGCTATCTAGTATTCCCTGCGTTTTACGAAAGATGCAACACTTTGATTTTTGATATTATTTCGTACGTATTTTGACTATCTTCGTTTTGTCATTAAAAGACATAAAAATGAAAATTTTTTTATCCCAGGTTATACAACATAATATGAACTATCATTAGTGTTTTATGAAAATTTTATAAAAACATCATTTGATCGTCCCGCGAGATGGGTCAAAGTTCACTTCGACATGTGTGCACAGTCAAAGTATTACAATTTTCATGAAACGGAGAAAGTATTATTTATTACTATCCACAAACTCATTTTTACCATATATAAATCATCAAGTACAATTTGAGTTGAATAATTTAACATATGATTCAAGCACGTAATTTATTTAAATTATTACTTCCTTCGTTTCAAAATTATTGTAATATTTTAACCTGACACGCGTGTTGATATAAAATTTGACACGAGTACAATGACGATCAAACATTGTATTTGTAAATTTATCGTGAAACATCAATGATTGTGTAAGTTACATATTTCAACCTATTACATGTTACGGGACAATCAGACATGATTTGATATAAAAACGAGACCTGTATTCATGTATATAAAATAATACAAAATACGTACATGTTGTAATTATTATTGAACGGAAGAAATATCATTGTTACACAATAAATTGATAAAAATTAGTGACGAATCTCCCAGGATTTGAGGTTAGCTTTCAATTATTAAATAGTTCAAATATAATTTCATACAAAATTGTCATGTAATATAACGGGTTGAAATGTCAGGTCGGAAAATTTATTACTTGTATTTCCTGGCAAGGGATTTCAACAAATATTTTTGATGGAAAAACAAAAAACCGGTGTTGTGTTTGTGCAACAGGCCGGTGGCTTGGAATCATAACACTCCTATTCAAGCCCTAATCCGGCGAATCCCGGCGTCGTAGAGGTCGAAGCCGACGCCGACGATGAAATTTCTTGTCGATCGATCGTCTCCTGTATTCTAAGTCGGATTTGGAGCGGAGTTCATCGATTTCGTACATTGTGTTTTCACTACAATGTGTTTGCGCTTCTATATTTACTGGGAATTCATAAGGTGGATGTTTATATGTTAGGTGGTGGAATTGTTCGGTTAGAATTATGGTTCGGAGAGTGACATTGCGTCTGATGAGAAGTTTTATCTGTTTTTGAGAATCATCCTTGCAGCGCGTACTAGAAACCGAATGTGCCTGACCTGGACTTGATGCTAATGTTGTCCTCTCAAGTTGCCTGTAAGGTCGGCGTTTTCGTGTTGCTTTGATGGAGGAAATGAAAACGAGCATTATTTGCAGGAAGAGAGAGATCATTTCCTTGTAGCAGAGACTTTTTTGTGTTCATTCGCCATTGTGTTTATGTGATTTAGGATTAAGACAGAGAAGTACTTGGTGTTTATACGCTAGAATGTTGCCTTTGTCCCAGCAAGGTGGGACATTGCTCGAATGGCGCAAATAAGCAATGAGAACTTATTTCCACTGTTAATTTGATCTCTGTATGAATTTGGTGAATAATATGCATTCATTTTCCGGTGTTATCTATTGTCTTGATCCAGAGTTTGATTCATCGGAGACTCCAGCCAACGACTTGAGCTGATATGATATTGCTTCCTGACCTGTACCTTAATGGGCACCCATTGCGAAGTGGCATTC
The DNA here is from genome assembly GCA_035668315.1 of Drosera spatulata. Lineage (NCBI taxonomy): Eukaryota > Viridiplantae > Streptophyta > Magnoliopsida > Caryophyllales > Droseraceae > Drosera > Drosera spatulata. The sequence continues at coordinate 9,495 of JAOVYX010004101.1, forward strand.
ATCATGTTTCCTCAGCGGATATGTCAGCTTGGCGGAATCATATTCTAAACGTGAGCTTTGATATTCCAGTTAGCATTTTTTTTCTTTTACTCTGCATGATTTACGATCTGTAGTGCTTAGTTATGTTCATATCCTGAAGTTCCTTGCGGAAAAATATCAAGCATCTGGTAAATGATATTAGAATGAATTATAGTGGAATCAGATTCCTTTGATGGATAGAATTCTCATCTGATCAAAATGATGCACTTGGTTTGTTCCTTGGGTATATTATCCATCATTATTGCCTCATATAATGGAATGGGCTTAAGTCATAAAATTATCACCGAGAATCTTCCAGTTATCTGTGAAAACTGGCACTGGAATCCTATCGTACCAAGGGGAGAAGGAAAATAATATGCTTTGGATAAAGAGGAAACCTGTAGTTATTGATAATACATGCTTAATAAATCCTAGGTAAATATCCAGAAGAGATTTATTTCCACTGAATAACATTTTACCATAGAATCGTTGCCTAGGAACTCCTGACTTGGCTACTTGCTTTACCTGTCATTATGTTAAATCTGCAGGGGGTTTCGACGACTAGTAGAACCTTCCTGAGTGAAGAACATAAAAGAAGAGCTGATTATTTAGGTGGAACTTGTTGAAGTTTCTGGGACACTAGCATTCCCAGTGTAAATCCCAAAACAGCAGTTGCTATGATCCCTTTGAGCTCATTTACTGTCTCGATAACCACTTTGAACAGATTTTCCTTCTCGAGGCATCTCTTCTTCCATTGCTCATGATAGTGGTTCTCGTTCAGGGAACCATTTCTTGGTTCCTTCCCCTCGTATGATCTTCTCCATGAATTTCTCCCTCTCGAGTCGTCTTCATTATCTGAATTTTCATTATCACTTCCTTGTCTGCTACTATCTGAAAATTCCTCTTTTTCTTCCTCATCATAGCCACTTGAAGTTGCAGTCTCATTTTTTGATTCTTTGATCTTGTCCTTCATGATTTTTGG
>JAOVYX010004102.1:0-10494 GCA_035668315.1 Drosera spatulata
GGAGAGACTCTATTCCCAACAATACATTCTCATTATTTGTTTGACTACTCTCATTAAAGACACATTCCATATATTCTATCTTGATTCTAATGATCCTTAACCCCTTGCTTTCCAACGTCTCCCTCCAAATCTCAAGTTTTTCATTCACCCCTTTTTTCGTATCGTCGACCAGAGCATGAAAACTCATCAAATACAACTATTAAATCTGAACAATTCCAACTCAGCACCAATTGAGAATGAGTGGAGTGGTCGGCATTTATATATGCACTTGTAATAGTTTTGCCATGTCCATTGTGGGGAAACTATTTCAACAACAATCGCTTCCAATCAAACACTGGCCCCGTTTGGTATGGCTTCTGATTATGGATTCTGTTTTGGATTCTCCGGCTAACCAATGAAAACTAATTGGTTTGCCTTTCAGAATTCCAAAATTAATAACAAAAAGCTAAAATATTAAAAAATTGATTTCCAGTTTCTGAAATATTCCAGACCCTTCTTTTTTCTAATATTCATTTTATTTGAGGTTGTGATTTTGGTTTTGGTTTTGGTTTTGGATTATGGTTTTATGATTGTGTTAATGATTCTAGACAACATTAGTATGATTAGCGAAACCAAACAGCCCCGTCGCTAAAACCACATCAAATGCTCCACCCAATTCCAAGTTTCTCCGATCGAGAACCAAGAATGAAGAAAAAACGACCTGATCGACCATCTTGTGTTTGAGCAGGGCGCTCTTGGCCAAGATCTTCATCGCCACACTCTCACCCGTCTCCGTGTTCTGCGCGAACTTCACTTTCGCGAAAGTTCCTTCGCCGATCGTCCTCCCCACCTCGTACTTCCCCACTCTTCTCTTGGCCGCCCCCATTTTCATCCTCCCCTACACTGCTGCTCATTCACAACAAAGGAACCAAAAGCGCAGAGAATGGAGAATTCGATTTGATTGAAACCCTAATTCGACGGGATTGGTGTCTGCGGCTGAGGAAGTGATTAGTGGAAGAGTGAGGAGGATGATTGGCTTGGCAGTTGGGTTTGTGGTAGAGGGAAAGGGATGATGATTCGAAGATGGTTTGGATGTAATGGCTCGTGTAAATGCAGTCCGGATATAAACAAGTTTATGGAGATAATTTTTGTGGCACATTTGGATCTTGAAATAACCCCACTCATTTGGTTTATTTGTCTTCTATTTGTCGAAAAGTCATGGTATGTCTATCATGACGATTTTTTTTATTTTATTAACGATTTTTAAACATTATCATTGATCTCACATATTGCAATACAATAAAGTGTAACTTAACATTTATATTTGAGATGAAAAGTTCACTTGTATCCCATACATAAATTGTATGGTAATCATTTTAAAATGGAGATGATATACACACGCAATGACGCAAGTTTATATTATAGCAACCTGTTCAATCCGAGTAATTACAATAACACCATGACGATATACATAGCATATGAAGTAATATAATAATAATAAAAATATATTTATATAATCCAATAAAATATAAGATATAAGAAAGATATTTATATTATACAAAATAACATAAATAAATTTTATTTATATTTTTATAAAAATAGATTATTTTTCATTCTTTGGTAAGTCAAACCCCCTATCTCATGATTATAACCACAACCAGTGACAAATTCCATGTTTGAAACATCATGATTTGACCCTTTATAGTCAAACATGCATGCTTGCCCGTGTACCATCCTAATTTATCATCAGTGAGCTCAGCATATGCCAAACATAATTCCATTTTTGGCAATATGATGGTGTTGTTTCACTGAATTGATTAATATGCTTTGATTAAATAATTAAGTGTTATCAATAATGATATAACGGAAATTAATTTACTAATAAGCAACTCTTTCCTGATTTTTAAAACATGGGTTTGATATTCTCTGATCTAGCATGAGGAAAACATTGACAAAAAAGGTCCTTGCAAGGACAAAACACGTACTGTCGTAAGATGTATATTTGTTGTGGTATCTATATATGAAGGGTGATTTTTCAACATCCATCGTTGAATTTTAATTTAGGATTTTTATCATATACATTTTTTAAATCTTCATTAATTTTAAATAAATTCTTCAAATTTTTATAATTTCAAATTAATCTTTCGGATCTTTATTAATGGAATAAAATGATTCGTACATTCCAAATCTCCTATAATTCTAATAATATAATTATGATATTTCAATAATATCTTCAATTCGTTTTTAATTCATTCAATAAACAATGATTTAAAAAAACAATAATAAAACAAAACTATTTTGTTTGAAATCAATGATTATTTTATTTTAAAATAAATATTTGAATGATTTTATTAAAATTATAAAATTTTTATAATAAAAAATAGATTATTTTATTTAATACATAACAAGAATTAATTTAAAATTACAAAGATTTTAATGGACTAATTGAAATTAACGAAAATTTAAAGAATTTATATGACAAAAATTATTTAATTTATGTGGCCAATTTGCTTGGACTTTGCCTGCATGACATGAAGCATTGATGGAGACCTAGACACGACATTTATACATCATGATCGTGACAATATTGTAATTGTCAATGATATTTATTCAGTATAAAATCGAAATTCAACAGCTTATATAGCAAAGAAATGTGAGGACAATCTAGATAATCTTTGTTTAACAATTTAAATAACACGTGAATATTTATGCTGCGATCCTGATACTAATAACAGTTGTAGTATCTATTTACCTTTCTCAAAGTTGTCGATTAGTATAGCAGAACAGTCGAGGCCATTCTCTTTTATTTAAATATATAATTTTTTGTTTTGATATTAAAGCTTTTTTTTTTTTTTTGATATCAAATTTGATTGATCGCGTATTAAATATGTTCTTATTTATGATTATAAATTAAATATATTTAATACATATTAACACTTCATCAACATCCAATATGTTTCAAATATGTAAAAACATAAAAATATAAAATATTTTATGATATTCTTTTTAATTCAAGTTATCATCACAAAAAAAAGTTATCGTCGCAAATAATTAAACAAAATATTTGTATGGTTTGAATAAAAACTTAAAATCAAAGTTGGATAATACATTTATTATAAGAATGAATATCATATCTTATTATTTATATTAATATAAACTCTAATACTCATCTTCAGTAATCTTAAATAATATACATATCTAATTCAGAAAACAATAATAATCATATATAAATTATGCTCAATAATAAATTATCCGGAATGTAAGCTTGACAGAAAAAATTATAATGTATTTATTAAAAAATAATTACATGTAATTACTTAAAAAAATATTAAATATTAATATATTAAAATCAAGTTTAGGACTTGTGTTATCAACAGTAGTTTTATGATGCACTTATGAAATAATGATTCCCTGATCACCTAGTTTTATAGAAACGCGGTTTATCATTAACTCAAGTTTTCTAGTTCTTGACGGTAAGTGTATCATGCTATGTATCAAAAAAAATAAAAATTGTAAAGTTTATTTCTAAATGTAAATAACAAAATTTCTATAAATACAATTTCAATCATATTAACGATAAGTCACAATATTTTTCCTGAGATGGAGATAACGATCTTTTCGTTTTTTTTTCTTTTTTCTTTTTTTTGGCCTTTGCACCTCGTTTCATTACTAGAAAAACAAATTTGTAGTTTTGAATCAAAATTGAGCAGAAATGTGATGGATGTTGTTGTTCAAGTGACTCCATGCTCAATACATGGGTTGAAGGACCATTAACAAAGTTCAAGCTTGGGCCCTAAACTCAGCCCAAATGCAAATAACTCCTAGATGGGTAGTCGGCCCAAGTCCTTGGTCCAATGGTATGTGGAAATTCCAATAAAAAGAAACATCAGCAGAAGGTGTTTGTCAATAACATCCATGGATAAAAAAAATTCAATTTTTAAATTTATATTTTTGATTTTATCCTTTTTTGTTTCTTCCCAAAAACAATATGATTTTGTTCATTAATGTTACTAATAGACAGCTTGTTGTTCTTTAAACCCAATTTTATGGTATGTTGAACACTTAACGATTTTGTTTCTTTTTTTTCTTCGTTGCATCATCTGATTGTTATTGATTTTTATTTTTGAAATAAAAAAAAACACAAAAAATCAAATAAAATAGTTTTCAATTTTATGTTTTGATTCCTTGTATATAATATCAGTTTATTTTATAAGGTGTTTTCAATTTTTTTTTTGTTTATCTTTTATTTTTATTATTGATTTTAATATTCATAATTTTAAATAGTATTATCAAACTCTTCTTTTGCCTTGCAACTTGCAAGATTCATCAAAGTGATCATTAAAATAATATTATCATGGACAATAGGAGGAGTTGAGGGACATCAAAGAAGTACAGAGTTCACGCTATTAAATATGACGAGCATAATTTGTATCGTATAAATAATACAATAAGTTTTTGAAATTTTTTAAGATTTCTGATCTTTAAAATTATTATTGTTCATTTGTAGTACAAGGGGTGATTAATGAAGTGTATTTATGACCAATCAAATCCAATAATATTAGAATTATTTTAGGATGGATTATTTTAATAATTATTTGGTTAAATCCTTCATTCATTTTATGATGATTAAAATTTTAATGATAATTGATATGTGAATGATCAATAAAAAAAATTCCTATATTTATATCATATATTTATAATGATTTGATAAAGGACATGACTATAGAATATATTTCTCTCTGACGCAATAGTTCGTACCTATACAACTGTGACCAGCCTGCTACTAAACATAGAGCACGAACCGGCAGAAACAAATTACACCCTCCGTCTCAATATATACATATAATATATTTTTATTTAATTTTTTTAATTGACCTGCAATCATTCTAATATTTTTTATTTTAATAATCTTTTCAAATAAAAAAATCAAAACAATCATCATTTGTTATATTATATTCATTATCTTTTCTTATAATTGTTGTAGTAAACAATACCAACATTAAAAAAAATATTTTCTTCGTCCCATTTTGATTGCAACCGTTTTGATCCGACACGTAATTTTATATGTGTATTGAATATGTATGAAATTTTATGAAAATAGAGTATTCCCTCTGTTCCACACATTTTATAACGGCACGGGATTTTAGGTGTAATGTAATACTATCAAACATCATATTGTATAAAATTATTATAAAATATTAATAATAAATTAAATTGTGAACTTTAATTCGAAATCACTTTAAGAATATTTTGACAAAGATAACAATGAAACGCTTCTAAGTGCGTGCCGTAACAAAAATTATGAGAAGAAATGAGCATTTTTTAATGATAGTGAGATGTAAGTGGGATTTAAGAAAGAGATTGAAAGGAGAAATAAAATGATGTGATAGTTTGATTATAGTATTAATATAAATTAATTATCAAATAAAAAATTTTAATAAATTATAACTGATAAACAAAAAATGTTGTAAATAAATTAATAAGGAGAGAGTATTCTTTTTTTATCAATTTCATAAAAACTCAACATAAATATAAATTTTTATGTTGGATTAAATGGTTTCATCTGATTTAAAACGGAGAAAGTAAGGTCAAATGAAGCAGAGCAATAATTCATCCCCGATCACTCATATTGCAAATTTATTTACGAGTTCAACCATCATGCAAGAAATCATCCACTGCGACTTCATCCACACAGAGAAGCATAACATGATTAATAAATAGCGGATATTTAAGCTCTTGCTATAAGTACCAAGCACTTGGAATTTATTGTAAACCGAGCATGTACCTTTCTATGATAACTTAATTATTCGATCATCTTTGTCAAGGATACCAGCTATCGTTCTCACATTAAAAAGTTTTTTAATGACAATGCCAGTAAGATAAAAAATTCTCTATCCTTGACATAGAATATTCACAAACATCTGAAACGATTCCCAACCCCCCTTTCAAAAAAAACGACGTGTCATAAAAAAAAAAAAAAACAATTCTACGATATTTGAACTTACTATGATAAATCGAAGATAAGAAACAAAGATTGATAGTAACTTATAACTGGAGGTTCATATGAATGAATGCCAAGAAGCATGTGTTAAACGCAGATGAAAATACGTATTTTTCATAATACATATATGTCTAGTTTCACTAAAAGGAAATTAGGCATATGCGATGAAAAATTACAAAAGATTCAAAATCCTTCGCAAATAACATTTTATGACGAAAAAATTATGGACAATTTTACTCAAATCATTTGCGAGGGAAAAACACATCACTTGTGAGGAAATTTTCGTTGTTAAAACTTGTAATTATTTGCGAAGATAAGTTTCTTCGTTAAATATATAAACTCCTTCGCAATAAGCATGTGTTATTTGCGAAAAAAATTTCCTCCCAACTAACCATAAATTTTCTTCGTTAAAAGCAATATCATCTTTGAATTGAGTTTTTCTTTGCAAATATTGATTTTTCCTTTTCAAATTATAATTTGAGCATAATTCAGAATAATAACAATTTTTATTGACATGATTTCATATATATTAATTCCACTTGCATAAGACTTGAATTTTATTTGCTAACACTATTTTCTCTCAAAAATTTGAACTTTATTTATTATACGACAAATAAATAAATCTTTTGTAAAGCTTATTAATGGTTCAAGAATAATGAAAAACGTATTTACGGCTAAAAAGTTAGGACAACACAAGAAAAAAATAAAACAACAAGGGTTAAGTAAAATAAACAAGTTACACAAAGAAAAAAAAAACCCAAATACAAAGCCAAGTTAACCAAGTGGTTTACAAAGAACAGTACCAAAACTTTGGTCATGGGTTGAATTCTTCTTGGGCGACACATGGAATTAGTGTCTTTTAGGCTCGTCAAACCCTCAGACATGCGAAGAGCGTTACATTAACATTACGATCACAACTTATAAAAATAAATTGCTAATCATCCCCCTTCCCTAAAAATGAAAAATCCATCATACCCTTTCATCCAACCCCACCACTACCAGCCACCAAATAACACAACACAACCCACCCCACTCAATTCCATACATTCGGATGCATTTATTTGACTTTTATTTAACGTAAAAAAAACTCGTTTTTTTAAAAAATAAGTTTAATTTTATTGAATAAATCGTTTTTTAAGAAAACGAGTTCTAAACAACTAAAATTGTTTTCTGAGAAAGTGATTTTTGATGACGTGATATCGTTTTTTCAGGAGATAATTTTAGTTGTTAAGAACTCACTTTTTTAGGAATCAATTTCTTCAATAAAATTAAAATCGTTTTCTGAAAAAACGAGTTCTTCTTCGACATTATTGAAAAAAGAAAATGAACGTAAAAAAACAATGCCGCATACATTCCCATCAACACACACATACATATAACATCTCTCATTCTTATATTTTATTATTTATCAAAGTAACATAATTTAAAAACAAATAAATAACACAATATAAAAGAAAAATAAATATCAAATAAAAAAGTGAAAAAGTAAAAATATATACAAACATAAGATTAAAATTAAAATCAAACTAATATGATTATAAAATAAATTAAATTAAAATGAGAAAAATCAAATATAAAAATTAAAAATGTGAGAATATGATATATATATATATATATATAACATTTAATATTAAATTTTTTATTTTCCTAAGTTTTTGGTAATATTTTTCTCGTTTATTTTAACTTATAAATAACCTCATTTTTTAATACAATATAATGTAGTTTAAAAATATATGAATCGTTATTATTACACATATTATAGAACATAATATAAAAATTATAACTTTTGTCATGTAATATTAGATCATATCGTCGTTTAGATTATAAATATATATTTATTCTTTTTATTTTCCATCTAAAAATAAATAAACAAAATTAAATTAAAATTATAACAAAAATAAAGAATAATGTATTTTTTAATTTGGGAATTTAAAAAAAAATACATGGGGATTGTACTCGGGGGAGTAGCAATGCGCCTTATGAAACGATATTTTCGTAAGTCCAAGATGTCACGTGCCCATGGGACCCCATGCTCCACATACCACACCAAAAATCAACATATCATCATCACGGTGGACCCCACCAAAAAAATCTTAAGAGACATTATGGACCGCTAAACCCAAGCCGCAGGGCCCGGCCCATTGCCTTCACCAGGCCCAGTTACTCTCTTTCAAGTTCTCTGACCGTTAAATTTCGTCCAGTGGGCCCAGTCCGAAATTTGACGGCACTCGGCCGTCAACCTCCCCACCTTGGTGGGTCCAGCTGAGAATCACTGCTGGCCACTAGGAGCGTGCCAGGCCTAGTGGAGTTGGGTGGGGTTGGAGTTATCGGTAAACGACGAGGGTGTTTTGGTCATTTGGCGTGATCTAACCATGTTTGGTAACAACCTATGGTTATTGAACTTATGGGTGCACTCGTTTTTTTTTATCCTTGGAAAAAAAAAAATACTCTCCCCATCATGAAAGAAAATATAATTTTTGATCGGACACATACATTAATGTAAAGTTTGACATGCGTGTAACGACGATCAACATAATTTTTTATAAATTTGTCATGAAATATCAATGGTTGTATAAGTTATGTACTTTAATCTAATATATATTACGGAACGATTAGATGTGATTTGATATGAAAAAAAAACTTATAGAATACCTGTTTGATTATGCATACATATAGAATACTATAATATCTATATATATAATTTTTTGTGGTACGGAGGGAGTATAACCGTTTGATTATTGCATATGTATTGTTGAGGTTTTTGAGTTGCAACACGGAACAAGTAAACATAATTTGTTATATCTTTAGTGAATTGATAATTTAATTTCTATATTTCAATCATGAATTAATTACATAATTTTGTTATATTATTTTTAAAAAAATAAAGATTCTCAAAATACGTGATTATATATCATGTATAAAAAGTCACGATGTTGTATATACGTATATTGATATGAAGGGAGTATAATAAGTTAAGGACAAAAAGATTTTTCAAAAAAAGTGAAGAAAAATCAATTCCACTATTTCAATATTAGATTCACTTTCGAACTGACTGATAGGAACGATGTAGCGAGGATTGAACAATTGCTTGGTTGCCTTCTTCTTCCTATTTAATAAAGAGGTCTAGCATTGTTAGTGAACCTCATCAAATTTGGTAATCAAATTGCAGTCCATGCACGTGACCAATTTGAACAACTGGTGGAACAACAATTGGACAAACCTTTTACTAATACTTTGCTCTCCAAAATGCACCAAGATTAATATAGTATTCACATGGAAGGCGCAATGTATGCAACCTATAACAACGTCCAGCACCACTTGGTAACTCAAATTCAAATTGTTATACGAAGATAGTCTGGTTAGAATGATAAACCAATGGCTGCTGTTTCCAGCTCCATGTTTTTCAAAAAGGCGGCTACGATACGGAATATGCTGATATCTGTTCTATGTTGCACATATGAACGTTCCGTGCCACTCCTCATCGACCATGAACGAGAGTATTTGGATTAATATTCGCTTCAACTCTTGTTCGCATTTCATCAACACAAGTCACAACCTGTATATCTTTGCATCTGAAAATGTGTCTAACATGAGACATCTATACGAGAAAATTCATCGAACTAAAACTCTGGCGGTGTTTCGTGTAAAAAAATTCCTAGATTGTTAATTATTGAACGCAAGTGATGAAACGCATCTTAATCATGTGAAGAGTTCTACTGTTAGCATAGCTGATAATAATGTAACTGGGGAAGGTCGAAGGCAGGCTACGCGGGGGAACCCACACACCATGCATGTGATGAAATATGGACCGTTGACGCTGAATCACGGGGTCTACCTAGCCAAAGCAACTCCGCCTCGCTGATCATGATATGTTTAATGGTCAAGATCTGGACTACAGAGATTCAATGATTGTTGTTTTTGTTTATACTTGCATAGCCGTACTATTTTCTATGACCATAGGAATAATACTAATTTAGAATACTAAATTAGGTGTTCTTAGTACAAGGCCTAAGATACTTCGATCTATAACCATAGAATTTTTTGACAGAGTTATTGGTCGAATTCGTGAGTTCATATAATGTCATGATTTGCTCTGATAACATATGGATAAATCAATTCTATTAATATCTAAAATTAATAATAAAAGATTTATTAATATATATCTTAACAAATAACATTGGTTGATATAAAACTAAACTCGTAGAATATCAAGCAATATACTAAATAATATTTTTTATAAATTTATTATGAAATATTAAAGATAATTTAATTTACGTATTATAATCCTGTTTTAAAATAAATTTTATATTATATCATTGAATAATAAGATATAACACATCAATAAATATAAAAATAATATGATTATCGTATAATATTACATGTCTTATTGATGGAAAAATATAACATACATATCTTTCACGGACGTAAGATATTACCTGTGCTAATTTACGTATATTTTCCCTGCCCCGCACCCCACGTGACCAAGAAACGAAAACACGGATGTAACACCCTAC
>JAOVYX010004103.1:0-10492 GCA_035668315.1 Drosera spatulata
TGATATGAAACTTTAGACAAGTTTGTCTAAACACGGTTGAGTTATGTTTTATGTACTTCAAGCACTTTGTATTTTTTGATTTGGATTTGAGACATTATTAGTGTTTGTAATGATTTTGGATGTTGGATTCGACAATGAAAATGTGTTAGATTTAATATCGTATGATTTGTTCCAGTTGGATCTCTAACAGTGCATTACGCGATTTCAGTTCTAGAATTGACGACTAAAAATTTTTTTGGTCGCTAATTTGGAGACCAAATTAGCCTATTTAGTCGCTAATTTAGCGACCAATGTTGCTGTTTAGTCGCGAAAATGACGACTACAAATAAGGATGGTCGCAAAACATGTTTTATTAAGACAAGCCAAAATGACGACGAAATCAACTATTAGTCGTCAAATTTGACGACTAATGCTTCCCGTAGTCGTCAAATTTGGCGACTAAATTGTTACTTAGTCGTCAAATTTGGCGACTAAAATCTTTTTGTTAGTCGTCAATTTTGACGATTAAAAATAAAGTTAGTCGCCAAATTTGGCGATTAAAAATAATTGTTAGTCGTCATTTTCAGTTAACGAGGAAGTATTTCGCGACAACGGTTTTTAGTCGCAATTTAGTCGTCCTTTCGGTTTTGCGACTAAAATTCTCAATTTAGCGATTAAAAAATTTAGTCGCCTATTTCGTCCATTTTTGTAGTGTTAGTAGCTTGCTGATGACCTGGTAACCACCCTGCATGAAGAATCACATTCAGCATTCAACTGACGACTCCATAATAAATGTTCTTTGCTAGCTCTCACAGGCAACACTATATACCCTACTCCACATGCTAGCATATGTTACTACTTTTGGAGATAGAAAAGTATCATTCTCAGCCCTGTGAGAACTGCGATGAAGACCCGCGGTGAATTGAACTCCCATGCAAAAGTACTCTTCATTACATGTGGACCCAAAGTGACATGAGTTCCATGCAAATTTACCCTCAAGTGTAAAGTGCAAACCAATTGTTACTAGGTGTAATTTGAGATGCCTTCTTTTCCAGAAGCTTCTGAAGCGAGATGATTCTTCTTGTGATTGTATGTAACAAGATGATAACTTCGGCACTGCTTTCCGTAGCATGTAAGAAAGTAAAGCTTATTGAACTGCTCCTCTTACACTTGTGTCCTTGAATCTCGTTCGCTCCTCTTGCTAGCTGAAGGGTAAATCTGTGAGAAGGTTCGGCAGTTCGCAGTCGCACCTGACTGATGACTTTCTCTGCAACAAGCTTATGTATAACTGTTGTGTTAGTGTATGTGAGCTCAGGAGTTGGACTATATTCATCTGTATTCATCCGTTATGTGGTTATCCAATATTGCCTCAGCAGTTCAGTTCAGTTCATTTTGTCTGCAATGCTCTCAAGCTCCAAGGAACAACTATTTTGTCAAGTCCTAACCTTTTGTCTGTATGTGGGCCTCATTCTTCTATAATTCTATTTCTTGCAGTTGGAGGCAGGAGATTGAGCTAGTGATTTGGAGGTTGCCTTCATTGTTCATCGCTATGAGGTATGTGATTTACTACTTCGCTTTGTTAGTAAAACCTGCATTGCTTCAAATATTTAGATCTTATTAATTATGATGTTTATAGCAAAAATGGATAGGAAAAATGTGCAACATGTTAGCATGGGAAAATGAGCTTACTTATGCTGGAAATGCCCTCAGATAATTGGATTGCAGGGAAGGTATATCGTCATTTGGAACTAGGATATTCCATACAGGTGTTTCTTGAAGTGAGCTAGTTTAAGATTTATGATTATAGGTACAATAGGAGTCGAGCCAAATGTACAACTGCGCTACTCATGCTGCAGGAATATTAGGTGAGTTGCATTTTTGTAGCTTTAATAAGCAAGCAAGGTCTTAACTAAAGAGTTGGTCCCTTACAAGATCTTGTGGTCAGCTTTATACTATTATGACCTTAAGGTTGCTCCATGCTGGAACAACCCTTACTAAAGAGTAAAGCCAACGAATATTCAGTGCACTGCTTGGGAGCAATCGTGCGTCCCAACTTGTGCCCTTCTTGGCATGTCACTGAGCAACGTTCTGACAATAGTGTGACTAATGATCTTATCCCTTTTTCGAGGCAGGGCTGTGTTCTTTGTCCAAAATTGAGAACACATAATGCTCTGTAGCTATCCTATTCCCAAAAGGGAGGGAAAAAAAGAAAAATTGAAGAAAATACAAAGCGATTGGTCCATTGCAATCTTTGTGATTAACCGACTAACTAGCATCCTCTAATTAAGAACCGACGTAGCTCCATACTTCCTGGCCATTAGCTCAGTTTTCACATCGCTTTATGTGTTTAGCCAGTGACCCTAAGTCCTAACGGCAATCTTTATTGTTTTCTTGGCTGAAAAGACTGTATACTTTAGTTTGTAATGTTTTATTGTTATCACGACTTTGTGGATTACCAGTCCTTGTGGATGAATGCTTAACCATCTAAATTCTTATATATCAGTATGATCCCTTCCTTGCACATATATCAGCAGAGATGGCTAGTCAGCACCTTGAAAATAAGGGGTAAAGTACAAGCCCACCAACTTACGGTCTGGGGCTTGTTTGTCTTGGTTAATTACCTGGGTCAATTGGCAAATGCTCAGTTCTTAGTCTAAATCCCCTGGTTTAAGGGATCAGAAATCGAGTTTGAGGAAGGATGTCGAGAAGAATTATTGAAACACTCCGGGAACATCAGTTATAAGAAACACACCTCACTTTGATAATACAATACAAGAAGCTGAGACATGAATCTTTTACAAATTATTCATGAAGCAGAAACCATTCGTTGTACTATGAAAGGAAATGCGAAAAAAGCCGCCTCACGGCGCTTATTTATGCCAGACAACATGACACCTGATATGTTCAATTTGAATTTTGGAGGCAGGTTTCTCTTTTGGATGATCATTCCTCATCCAAGATGGATGTTACTCCAAAAAAGATGTCTTCATGGCAGGGAATAGTGAGACCGCCCAAGGGAGGGCAAAATCCGAATTCTTCTTCCGCTTGAGTAAGCATGTTCTGGAAAGAAGGATGGTTTATGTATGCAAGAGGAATAACGAATCTCTGCTTCTCGTTCACTCCAACATACACTGCAACGTAGCCCTCAGGCACGATTGCAGGTTTAGGAGGAGCTACCATTTTCCTGAGCACTTCAGACGCCCACCTCACCTGTTTGGAGTACGTTGTCGCAAAAGCAATGTAAGATTCCATAACTTTGTTCTACTGGAGAATGAGGATTGAATTGGTAAGTGCTCTGGATGGTTCTTGAAATGGAGTGTTGTGTGGCTATATATACATGCACGAAAGGGCAAATTCGTGGTGATGCATTTACAAGCGATGCTGATTAGTCATTTTTATGGGGCCTGATCAATGATCTTGAGTTGTAGGAATCACATGAAAACTTTCTTTTCTTGGCATTGGCGATTCGATATCCAGAGATACGCAATTCAGGGAAGTTAATAGAAGATTTGTTGTGCATTTGCTTGAAGGGAATGAGAACAGCTCATTCTTATTGATTTTTTCGTGCCTGATATCCATCGCCTGATTGCCGCACTTAGCTGAGTGGCGGATGATTTGACTTGTCATTATCGGATGACAAGTGCCTCCGAAAATTCGGGAAAGCCGTGTAGAAGCACCCTGTTTGTTTCTCTTGTATGAGTCTTCTACAATGATTGGCGAAATGCATGTTTTCTATTAGTTAATAGTGGTTGAATCTATATGGGGTTTGCTCTGGGAGGAACTGAGTCGAAAAAGTGGGGTATTATGATTGTGGAATCTAGTAATCATGATCATGCAATTCATTACTAGAGATTTTAACTCACTATTGTGAAATGCTTCTTTGCTTGTAATTTTCCCAGAAAAGGAAAAACAGGAACAAAATTGTTTGTTATCCGTCATTCTGGTGTGAAATCTCCCATTCAGAAAATTCAGGATCTTGTATTCTGCAGGTAACATTCAGAGAGGTACAAATGCATGAGATCTTTTGTTTTCTTGCACTGGTAAGAATAAAGGTTTCATACAGGAACTCTTTGTGCAGAGAACTTGCTCCCGGTGTCGTCATGAGGATATTCATGCTCATTGGCCAGTTTTCTTGATCGTTGGTTAGTTACAATCCTTGATCCCTTGTTTCGATCTTTGGTCATTTGTTCGGAATGTTGCTGAGGTTGCTTTTATTTTGAGTCAGCTTTTTGTTGTCGATCAGGTGTTCTGATGGTTTGCCGGTTTCCTTCTCAGACTACATCCATCATATCCATATTTTGTAAGGGTGCACCTAATAAGCAATTCAATCCCTCAACAAGATTTTTTTCATTTATTTTGGTAATTAGCAGAGCATCTTTTCAGTTTTAGTTGATATCTAGAAATCGGCATTACATTTGGGTTCCAGAATGACATATATCGGACTGATTATAATGTAGAAAGTAGGTAACTCTTTATAACGAAGCATTTCCACGTTACATAGGGAGCAACTCGCATCCTATACTACATGTCCGCGTCTTTGGATGTTGATTTGTCATTTCTAATCAATGTTTTCCATTTCCTCTCCAGCTTTGCCCGAGTTATACAAATGGCCTATCGCCGCAGTGTCTAAAGGGGAGCAGGGACAAGTCTGTACAGCAAGGGATGCGCTTGGCATAGGTGCGAAACTAGGGAGTGACCAGGGCTCGTGTCAAGTGATTGAAGTCATATGCATGTACACCTAACTTGTTAGCTTTCTTTCATGTTAAATTGAACTCCATTTATGTGCACATGGATTTAGATCCATGGCTTGCTGCTATTGCCTACACAATTGTATCTGTTATCTACGCTGTATACTGCGGCATCAGCATCAACATAACTGCGTCTGGTGACAAAACCCCTGTTTAACATGATATCCGAAGATTACAATAATTGACAGGAGCTACGTCGACTCACCATTCCATGCATAAATCAAGATCAGAGACGGTCATATCCTCCAACACATTGCGAGATATTCCACGGTTCGGCCGCAAAATCTAACTTGAATTTGTCGTGATACAATGAATTGTATACACATGTAACCATTCGTGAAGCGGAAGTCATCATTGGCCAATGATGGTATCAGCCACGGAATCCTCGACTTGTCTCGGTTGCTCCCTAAAAGTGGGTATTGTGGGTACCAGCAGCAACAAATATCGACGAATGACATGAGCTGTTTTGAGATAAACTTGTCAGGACCAGAACAGTAAACTTGCCAAACCAATCTGCACAAAAGATAAACATGCAACGAAATTTGGATGTTTTATGATACATTCATTGCTGCAAGTGGCAACTATAGGGATATAACATAGGGTATTTGGTCGTGACAGTCACTGAACATGGAACAGCCAACATGTGGATAAACGGAATAATTGAGATATAGGATTACTGTACTTGAATACAGACCAATTTCGCAAACGACGAAGCATCATCAACTAGAAAAGGCGAATCAAGGTACAACTACCTTTTGATTTTCCTTTAACTAGGTTAAGTTGCGAAGCTTGGAGTACACCTCCTGCACGGCAACAGGACCCCCCAAATTTATAAAAAGGAGGGGTGAATTTTTTAGAGCCAACCATAAGAGCCGAAGAAGAGTTCTGGGTTGACCATACCATGGCTGGCGACTCGCTTCCTTTTGTACCCTCAGAGACTGGTGATCCCAGTTCCTCATCGCATGCGAAGATTTCTACACCATATAAACAGCAAAGAATTTGGCATCAAGAGTCACTTTCAGGGATGAAATTACCAAAACAAGAATCTCGACGGAAATTGAAGTTCAAGTATACTTGCTAACGATTCTGTGGGAAAACCAAAGCCAAAACAACCAAGTTGACATCCAGAATACTAAAGCAACAATTCAGAAAATTCATGATATGCAACACACTTTAGACTAGCATTTCTGTGGGAAACGCTTACCACTTAGTGTTTCACGAGTATACAGCCGACAGCACCCTATAATATCAGCAAAAGCAGCAACATACAGATAAAGGAATTACCCAGACCATTTTCCTGACATGGAAAACAAATGATAAGAAAGTCGTCCATGGATACCAATAAAATGATATATGTCATAACTAATCAGAAACTACCAAATCTTCTATTTGCGATACAGCAAAGTGTACACAGGCAGAAAAGATGAAGCAATAAGATCCCATCACAAGTAGGGAGCACTGCCCTTTGTTCACTTAGTTAAAAAAGAAAAAAAGAAAACAGAATGTTTCCGTGGTTCACCTAACACGCGCTTCACTTGGCAAGTTTTCATATTTCCTGTGTATTTATAAATATATATGTGACAAAAACAACGCATTTTGATGAACCTTACTCAATAACAATCCAACGAGTATCTAGGCTAGTAAGCATCCAACAAGCAAGATGACTTCAACAAATCCAGGCATGCAGTGTTAAATGAACTTTACAAAATACGTCACATTGCGTTCCTTATCTGTGACTTGTCTTGAAGTCTAATATATCGTAAGAGTCCATGTTAACACTGCAAAGCCCAATCAGCATCATGTCATAATCCATTCCTATAGAGAGACCACATTACCCACTTCCAAATTGAAGAATGGTCCTTATTCACGACCAATGGCAAGGATCACAGGCCCATTTATAGATCATGAGTTCGACAAATTCAAGTCGATATCCAAAGCGAGAATTCAAGATATTACCTCTGGATTTTCAAGGCCCAATTAGCTCTAGGGCCAGCACCAACACGCCAAGCAGCATGATCCACGAGCAGTTGTGTAACGCCATCATAGTCCTTGTTTAGCCCAAAAACTTTGTACTCTGCAACAAATTATCAGGTCCAAGTTCCAAAATCAGATCAGTCTCTTCCATCAGGTTGGGATAAAGCAGGTAAGCTACAAGTGAACTGAGCTAATTTTGTTCATGTTTACTCCTCGGCATCAGATAAATAGAACCTCTTGTACATGGATATCCAAATGATTGTATCACAGGATCCTCTTTTCAGGAAACAATGGAGGAACAACATCAACAAACAACTATGTATGAAGATGAACAATGAATGAACCAATTTAAGATCTATATCAGCAATATACCCCTAATGTGTGGTCTGCGACTTTAAAAGGAAAGAATTAAACCTTTCGAAGCCTCTGTCTAGAATACTTTTGAACAAAGAATAGCAAAGAAGGAAATTTTTTTCAAAGAATTAATATTACAATAAACTTTTTTAAAAAGAAAAAGTGGCTATGCAACCAGCTGATTTTGAGTTTGCTATGGAGCACAGTCAGCATACTTCCTCATATAAAGAGATCAAGCTAAAGCCTCAGCCCTCAGGTTACTGAATAGATAACTGAACATTTTGGATAGACTAAAACTTTTGGTTTTCCACAAGTATAACAGCTTTGACATTTTACAAGGATCGCATATGTTATATCATCAAGAAAGAATGAATCGTAATTTGTAAGTACAATACTATCTCACATGATACTTCCAAAAATCCTTGCCGAGTAACAAAGCATAAAAAACACATAAATCAAGCTCTTGCTGTCCATTTTACTGTCAAAAGAAGAAAACACACTACCACCATTCAATACCACAGGCAAAGGATAACATGGTCCTAAGAATCAAAATTCTACTGATTAACAAGAACAGATCCAGTCCTTGATTTTATATTGGGAGAAAGAACTGAAAATTGATCAGGAAACTGGAGTAATTCTAAACAAATTCAACAGAACACCATCACTTAGTTCCATCTGTACGGCTATGATTAATGCTCAGCAACTAATTTTGACACAGAAAAGAAGGGTCGCAATCATTAGTCAATTCAGTTTGATCATGAAAGAAAAGTGAAAGGTACAAGAGAAACAGTGAAAATATGAGGCCAGCAGAGAGAAGATTGAAGAATCTGATAAAGGAAAGCAATAACATATCCATGTGCTGCAGATATCCGGAGAAAATATGAAAAGGACAGCATGAGTCATACAAATAACTTCATAAGTTGGTGTTTCACAGCCAGACACTACTCAGAATATCACGAAAGAACTTTAGAGTCTTCAGTACCATTGTTCTCATTCCCTCAACCAGTTCTATTTATGTTACGTGAAGTAACTCCTTCATCAACTCGTATGATCTCCTTCCAGTACGACCACGTAAGTTGTCAAGGCAGATACTCAAATAGAAGTGCCCCTTATTGTGGAAAAAAAAAAAAAGAAGAAAAGAAGACCCAACAGTGCCAAACGCCAAACACAGTTCATTCAAAAGCACCCATTGAGAGGTGATATGCTGTGTCTTCTGTTTTAAGGGACAACATACTTTGATTCTTTCCCATTCAGAGGAAAAACACATCGTTCTTGGGTTTCAATTGATTTCCAACTACTTGAATTACAAACCGCTTCTTATATTTACATCGGGGTTCGAATTGGACTGGACATAGAGCAAGAGCAGCATGCAGAGCTATACCTTAAATTCCAATTTCAGAAAGAATATGTTCATATTGTTGTAGTTCTATTTTATGGTAGGTGGTTAATTAAAAACTCCCCTTTTCCCTTGAAGCAGCTTCCAAGTTCCAAGTTCCAAGTTCCAAGTTCCAACTATCATTAATCTACTCGGCAAACAGAAACTGACGCATGTGAACAAGAAAACACACATTGAACTTTTCAGGCATTCAATTCACAACAGGTGATCAAGAATCAATAAGAATAAAGCCGATCAAGAGTAATAATTGATCCATAAGTACAGAAAATGACATAGTGGTCGTTATAACCCTGGAGTCAAGAATCTCATAACGATAGTCGATGCAGAAGTTTAGCTCGACTATGCCAGTTGAAAAATAACATGGACCATAACTCCACTTGATGACAGAATGTTAAAACAAAGAACATACGTAAACAGTCACAAAACACAACCTTGAAGTTATCCTTGACGTGATTTAACTTCTTCAACAACTAGACAAAACATTACAAATATAAATAATCATATACCTGCTTAAGGTTTTTTGACCTCCAGAGCATGTCGTCCCCCCATTCGATGCAGATTGTAGCATTCTCTAACCTGAAGCATAAGGCAAATGCATTTCACATTAACTAGGTATAAGTAATTTGCAGGAGTTGCAGTGAGTTGCATAAACATGCTAGTGCAGTATCAGCGTGCCTTTTGGGCCAACAATTCCCAATCTGATATAGGTTCATAACCAAATAACAGACAACACCTTTGCAGTAACAAGTTACGATAAGACCAAATCTCTATTGCATACATGGTTAGACTATGCTTTATGAGGAATAAAACGTCAGTGCCAAGCAACTGAAATAAGAGGGATTGATGGTTCCATTACATTATTAGTGTTTTTCAAAGGAAGTCAATAGTCGATGTGATGAGCAAGCTCACACCATTAAGCAACGTAACAGGGTGAAAAGTTTTAAGCATCACAACTGTGTGAAGGCCATGACCTGGAACAAATTTTTATCCAATACTCCACCATGACCTGACAGGCAGCATGACAGAAACAGAAGCAAACATCATCCTTGATGAGACTAATCCATGTAACTGCCCCATTTAGTTGGAAAAGGCCTAATCTATTATCAGATTCCATTTTCTTTCACGTCCTCTCATGATGAGTGGCATTCTGTTTGGCCTATATCTGACCAGTAACAAATATTGGGCCTCTGCAGTACTTGACTAATCACAACTGTTGCCCATGACTAATGACAACTCTGTATATTCAATTTACTCATGATTCAACATTGATCAGAAAGTTTCAAAACTTTTAGCTGATTATGTCTGTCTCGCTTTGAGCACTTCTATCCACCAAATAACACAACTTGGACGGCAAGACCTATTATCCTGGGTGCAACTTGAAGCTCTTAAATCAAGTCCAAAGAGTTCTATCTCAGCACACTCTCTCCACAGGAAAACCTCGGTTCTTCATCCATAAACCAATACCCACAACGAAAATATGCTATTTGATTCTAGCTGAAAATGTTTTCTTTGCCAACTACTTATGTTTTTCTTCTCTCCAAAATAAATAGTGCTAACTGATAATTTCGATTTCTCCCATGGTCAAACATAATTATCAAGTTATTTCCAATTGCTTAAGCTGATAGATTCATAGGGATGGATGAGTCCAAAAATATTGGGATGAGTTTGCACCATATGTGATGGATCATACTCCACACTAGTCCTTGTGGCTGGCATATAATGTTATCATCAGTATTTGCTCTTCACTTCATCAACCGCAATGCAATTTTTATTTATTTATTTATTTATTTTAGATGAACCACGATGCAATATCAATACTAGTACTGAAGTCTATATACAACCTGATGAGTTGACAACTTATATTAAGTTCCCCACACGTCTCACCCCCAACATTAATGTAACCCTGGATCCTTCAACAGTAGCAATCAGCTGAATCTTGTCGACATGATAAAAAAACATTGCAATGAACCCGAACAAAATTATGTTACGAATGTAGGACCAGACCTCTGAAACTGTCAACAGTAGTAATAGAAGTACTTCC
>JAOVYX010004104.1:0-10489 GCA_035668315.1 Drosera spatulata
TACCTAACAACCTCATCTTTATCTTCCTCTTCTTCTTTGACCCGGACCCGTGTCTCCAATCCCATCCCGCGATACCCCACAACCTCATCTTCATCTTCCTCTTCTTCTTTGAAGAGGACCCGTGTCTCCAATCCCACCCCGCGATACCCAACAACCTCATCTTTATCCTCCTCTTCTAGTTTGTCCCTGAGGGCGGAGTTTGAGTTGGAGCGGAAGGAGACGGAGCAGGAGGCGAAAGCGGAGGACCGGGAAGCGAGAGTGAAAGAGGGGAAGAGGCAGAGGACTAGTGGTCTGGGATTGAGAGGAATTTGATGGGTGAGTATGGGTTTGATGGGGTTTCTGGGTTTTGGTGTGGGGACGTGTGGAATTGTGGAAAATGAGGTGGTTGACGCCATTGTTGAGCAGTGCAATCTAGTGAAGATGAAGATGATTAGAACACCATTGCAGGTGAAGTGAGGAGGTGTGTGTGTGGGTGGGTGAGGAGATCAAAGAACCGCGGATAAACCTCTCTGGTTCTCTATACTGGGAAAAAGACAGGAGTATGGGATATTTGCTCTCTTCTTCTTTTTCCTTTTTGTTTTTGTCGGTTTTGGGCTGGAGAAATTGGGCCTGATTTCGGCCCACGGGCCGCGGTTGTTTTTGGTTTGTGGACTTCATTTACTGTTGGGAGGCCCAAAGCTCATTCCATTTCCCACTCCAAGTTCCAACTGAACTTTCCGAAACCTGCAGGCACTCACAGACAGAGTTCTACACTCACAGACAGTTCTAATAACAAGTTGCAGCATAAGACTTGCCTGTAAAGAGAATAACTGAATATAATGAAAGAACAAATATCCACAAAAAAAATCAACCATCATTCTGCTTCGCAAAAGCGTCAACCATACTTACAGGATTCTATCACGCAACGACGAAACTCAGAACTGAAACCCGAAGCAAGTGATCTTCAGTTCTCAGGAATCAACGCCTGAACCTAGAATTGCTTCTTACTGGCTAATATGAACACAAAACCACTCCAATGTTACAATGTACATGAAAGATGCAGAGCTCTGCTGAACAATATACAGTACTGTAGATCCGAACAAGAACATCCTCTATAGCTGTACATTGTCACACACATACACACAATGCAACCAAATCTCACATATAGACGCTTTGTTTACTGAATTAGAAGTATATATTTCATCAACTTCCCATCTTCAAAGAAACGATGGAAGCCTTTGGTTAATCGATTATGCACATCTGTCAGCCGCTTTGATCTATTGCCAGCATCAAAAGGATGATGAAGGGAAGTGATCATGTACAAACAGAAAGTGCAGTCCGAGCCTCCGAGGTTACAGCCAGAAATGCAGCATGGCCTGTATGGAAGGAAAAATCTAACATCAAGCTTTCTTACGCTTTAAACAAGTGCCAACTCCTCAATCTATGCTGTCAGAACTCAAGGATGCTATCCATCATGTGCTTAATTAACAGGTAAGCCAATGGGTTCG
Source organism: Drosera spatulata (assembly GCA_035668315.1). NCBI lineage: Eukaryota > Viridiplantae > Streptophyta > Magnoliopsida > Caryophyllales > Droseraceae > Drosera > Drosera spatulata. The sequence continues at coordinate 1,488 of JAOVYX010004104.1, forward strand.
GGATAAACCTACGCTACTATGGAACCTGGAGATGGAGTCAGGCACTCGCCACATTAGTTTGTTGCATAGAAATTTTGTAAACTGTGTGGTAAGCTGATCACTTTAAGCCTCGTTGAATAAAATGTCTGATCGTATAAAAGCAATACAAGAAACAGCAGAAAAAATCGGAGACAGGATAATAACACATAACGGTGAACTACAAGTCATGTACTTAAAAATATACCTCTGAAAGAGAGGCAAGTCCTGGATGTCGTGAAGGAGACCAATTCCTTGATTTCCAGCTCATTACTTCGCCTTGGATTGTGTTCAGCTGGTCCTTAATTTCCTTCAACAGTTCCAGTCCTTCATACCCCGTTTCACGTGTAATTTCATGCCGGGTCGTGATCCTTTCATCCTCGAGACTTTTTAACCTCCAGTTCAGCTGCTGAAACTCAAGGTCAGCAACAGCAGGACGTTTGCAGTGCAATTCACGGTCAATGCTAGCAGCATCTATTGGTTTAGAGGATTTATTACCACTATCTGAAGACAGTGACAATCTCTTGCCCAAACTGCTTCCATCAGAATTATCTTCCAAGTTAACAACTTCCTGCACATCCGGCATCCCAAGCCTGTAATCAACTTCGATTTTCAACTTACTCTTCTCCTTTCTCTCCAATGCACCACCTTGGTCATACTGACAAGTTTGAGGAACTTCAAAGATATCTTGGACCTTGGTGGAACTTGGTGATTTTCGACTTCTAGGTTCGAGCACTGATGGACTTTCATCCTTTGTACGCCCATTGGGTATAGCAGGTGGCTTCTCCCTTATTGGATCATGGGGTGAGTGTATACTCGTTTGCGAATGTGATGAACGAGACCTGGGTATCCCATTTATCCCAGTGGACTTGCTATTTTCACCAAATTCCTCACAGGCTGATAAGTCTTTCACCCGTTCATCCAACTTCCTGATCTGCTCCCAATATGAATCGAATTCCCCTTTGCTACCAAAGCTCTCCAGCCTCCTATCAGCACCGAGATCATGTTCTTTGATCTCCTCCAGTGTTATTGGGCTACTTTCTCTAGACTTTTCTCTTGGAGTGGAGCATCGGCCATTTTTCGAAAAGAATGAAGGCACGGAATTACCTCTTCTCAAGGGTCGCTGCGCTCCTTCGTTTCCCAGAAAATCATTCCTCGTCAGCATGTTCTCTGGGTACTGTGTTTCACAGACACCCAGATCGCTACATCCCATACTAAGGAGCTTGAATCTATATGCCTGAACTTGGAATTCAAGAGAGGCAATCTGCATTTCTTTCTGATATATAAGTTCTCGAAAAATATCAAGAGCTTCCTCAGCATGAAACAGCTTCTCCTCTGCTATCCTCTTGTACTGGCATGCTTCCATTTCAACAGCAGCCTTTTCACCTTGCAAACGCAACATCATGGACATTGCCTCGCTTGTTGCAGTTGCCGCAGACTCTCTCTCCTCGTCCAACTCGGTGTATAGCTGTTGAAGCAGAACTTGTTGAGCGTTGAGAGTCTCTTTCAGCATGGCAACGCCCAATTCAGGAGTTCCCAACGACTTAGATCGGTCAGCCATGATGTATAACAGCTTTCAGTGGGCAGAGTCACTCTTGAACACTGGAAAAATAGAGTAAGCTTCAGTCAACAGTTCTCATCAGTATCGACAAATTACTCATCCGATATGCATGTCGGCAATTGATTTTCAATTGAAGTGCACACTGAAGACACGAAGAAGGCACGATCTAAATGACAAAGGCTCCCGCCTAAAACAGGTTCCGGGGGAAGAACTTTTCACAGTGAGCATCAAAACGGCATAGAGTTTGCTAAGAGCCTAACGCACCCCGCCTAACATCCTCACATGAATGTCCTACAAAACTTCATTTGTTCGATGAAATACCGTGGTCCAATGACTTAGTTACCATATTCTTTAACCTTATCGCATTCCATTTCTGAAAAACCTACCAATTTGTGTTCCCCACCCAAAAAAAAGCAAAAAATAAAAAAATCTAGTTATGAGATTTATTTCAAACATACCATTACACAAATGGTATTTCATATGAGATCCTACATATCGAAGAGATTATCATATGACAATTTCATCGTCAGAAACCATCGAAGTCGTTCTGCTACCAACATAGATCAAGAGAAGACAAGATTTACATTCTACCTGATTATCGATACAAGTGACTCTACAACCATTAGAAGTATCACGCTACTCTAGAGAAAGATATTCAACTATCCAGGCACCAAACGAGTATTCCGCAAACTTCATCAATGGCCAAATCAGTAAATGCTGGACTCAGTTTTACTAATCAGTAAAGATATACATATAGTTTCTACGAACAATTTACAAAAATGTTTAAACTTCCATACACAGTAACACAGATCTCATCAAAGTCGATCAAATCCAACGAAAATGTAACATTCTACCTGATGAAAAAATCTCTGTGAGTGTAAATCAAAATCAGCGATCATTCAAGAATCCGATCTCCGGCGTAAATCAAAATCGCATTTCTCGCTGCGAGATCTTTGAATCCGAAACGCGGAATCGTTCAATGGATGTGAGTTTAGGGTTATTCGAGTTGACGAAGAAGAGGGAAAAGAAAATTTGCATTAGATTTTGAGTTCTTAAACAAATATTTTGAGTTTTAAAATTTGATTATTGCAGTGAGTATCGTGGGAGAGAGAGTGATCAGAATGGGACACGTTGATGATGATGATGATGAGATTAGGATTTTACTGCAACCAATTTGTCTTCGCTTTTTCGTGCCAATTCCTTTCTTCGAAAGTCCAAACCGCAACGACATTTTCTTCTTCCTTTTTCTTTTTCGCTTTTTCGATAACGATGCTTATTGTTTAAGCACAGTCTGAATCTAGTTTTCGTCGGACTTCCACAGCGTTACTTTCTTCACACAGCACTGTCACAGGTGATCCATGTAAAATAATAATACGATACTTATATTGTTAACGTTACTTTTTTAGCATATAAAACACTTTTTTTAACATATAAAATCAACTCTGTTTTTTTCATTTATATATCCAACTCTTTCCGGTTAATTAACCTCACAATATCTAGTCTTTAATCAATCTCATGATATCTGGACAAAAAAGTTGGTGTCCCATTGTTCATTTTCGAAGTTGTAATGGCGAACCCAACTACAACGGCTACAAACGTCTATCTAGTCCAATGGAGACGCGGTCGGTCATAGAATGGCAAACATGAAAAGACATCAGCATGCTGGGATCTATGAAATTAAAGGATCTATGAAGACGTACACATTTAAATGTATACGATTTTCTGTACGGACCTGATCAGTATTGTTTTCAGGTGGATAACATGCCTATGATATTAAAGGAAATATTACCGAATATAACATGCGACACCTATTCCGAATCTCTCCAATCTATGAAATTTTATAAGGGACGTTTTAGTTTTTTTTTTTTTTTTTTTTGGTGACGAGGATGTCCGGATCAGCTCGCGCGCACCTCGAATAATCCCCCGGACACTGATAAGACGTCCCTCACCAACATCAGGTAAAGCTTTGAGCGAAATCAACCGGCGTGGCCAATCTGGATTTTGAGGCTAGTGGGACCGCCTTAGTTCTTCGACTCAATCAAGAACATTTTTCTCTTTCCAATACCGATAAGCATTCACATCAGATACATTAAATTAGAGAATCTAATCAGAAAAGTAATGATATGATGTTAAAAAATATGTTGAAATGTGTACAGAAATTGTAAAATAAAAAATAATGAATTGTACATCTTTGTGTAGAGTAGTACTATTTTTTTATATATGTAATGGAATATAAATGAAATGTTGAATAATAAAAAATTGAGAGAGAATTTTAGAATATCTGATATGAATGCTCCAAGTACAAGACTTGTAGACGACATCTTAGATACCATTGGTTATTCTCCCTCCATCCCACATATATTTTACAATATGTATATATTTTACATTATTTAATACGTTTGAATATAAATCTCGTTTTCAAATTAAATCACGTCTAATCGTCTTACAACATGTATTAGATTGAAATACGTAACTTATATAACTATTGATGTTTCACGATAAATTTATAAAAATTTACGTTTAATCATCCTTGCATATGTGTTGCAAAATAAATGGGACGAGGGGAACACTACTTCCAACATAGACCGCACACAAACGCTGTCGACCCTTTTCAAGGGACTACATTCACAAAATCATACAACACCATGTGGTGCCATGAGTTAACCTAGGTCTCAAAACATACAATCATACTCCAATATCGTACTCTTAAAAATACATGCTAAGATTACAAATCATGAAGCTGTTTCTTCAATTGCATGTTTAAGACTGTCACATGTCATCGTGTTCTGCTCATGCTATACGGGGCTCTTCCCATGGCGTTGCTGTATTCGGGTACAAATAAACATATAGACAACCAATGCTGTGCTGAGAACTCATCTCAAAATGCTTGGAACACTTTTAGATGCCGGCTGACACATTCTTCTCACGTAACTTCCCCTTTCTCTTTGGTGGTTCAATCGGTTTCCGTGATGCTGCAGCTAACTTGCTTGGGGCTAGAACCATGTATACGTTTCGTTCCTCCAAGTTTTCAGTCTCTTGGACTGCAAGCTACGTACAGAACATAACACCCAACAACATAAGGATTATACCAACTTACTTTCACGCTTTCACCACTCTGCACAAAAAGGATTTTCCAACCACATTGCAGAACATGAAAAGACATGACGGACATGGAGCCATACCTCCCCAATGTCATCCAGGAATCGTTGGAGAAGTTCTATAGCTTGATCCCTGTAATCTTCTTCACGGCCTTTTATGTTCACAGTAATTTTGACCTGCACACAAACAACCATGAAAAAACATATGCAAGACAGTACGCTCCTACAACATTCACACGCGCAACATTCAGAGGCCAATACAGACATATGGGAAATAGGGAAGAAAAAGCACCTTGTGACCACTTCTTAGGAACTTCTGCGCGGCTCTCAAACGCACATTATAATCATGGACATCAATTTTGCAACTGTCAAGAAGATATAATATGAATCACTCGGTGAGACCATGAGACTCACTTTGAAGATTGGCTGAAAGGGAGAAATGTGTGAGGACTTGATAAACCAACCAAAAAGGCTGACGTCCTACCCCATTTTAAGCTCCTTGACGGTTGCTTTACTGCCTGACATTCAAAACCAGAGTTGGGAGACTTGCCTTCACACAATTGAAACATCACAGCAAATCACAATATGCAGAATGTCAAATTAGACAGGATAATCACCAGTTTTCTTCTGTTGTTCTCTTTTCTTTCTCTGCGTCTCATACCTGTATTTGCTGCGGGGAAATGAGGATAGGAGTCAACTTCAAATGGACAAGACGTCAAAGAGATAATGAAATAATGAGAATGATAGCTACAAGTAGTTCGGGGCATTCGGCCATATAAACCAAAGGGATCCCAGAAGAAGATTGGTTACTTTACTTTATTATATTATGTTATATTCTGTTACAGTTTTATCAGTGATTACTACTATTATTTATAGATCAAGAAAACTGGACCAAGAAGATTGTATTCAGCTTTCGGGAGACAGATCTACTCAAAATTTTTTGATGCCAGCAGTGACAAGGTTATCGTAGTATGGGTATGGGAGATAAGATTAGAGTAACTGTTTTTTTTACGTGGGGACAAAAAAAAAAAAAAAAAAAGATTGTTACAACATATGCTCATCACCCAAAAATATACCATCAGCATGTGAGGATCATGTCTATAAGTACTAAAGCAGAGACAGTTTGTGCCAACAACATAAAACTAAAAGGTATATCATTATAACAGTTATATTTGATAACATTATGAAATTTTATCAATGCCGCCACTATTTTTATCAGTCTATAATGGATATCAGTTTTGTTTTTTTTTTTTTTGAGTTTTTTTTTCCTTATGTAAATGGATATCAGTTAGTTTGTTGGAAAAGAACTACACTAGAACCAAATGTCATTGGGTTTAGCAGCAGAATGGGAAACATCCAACATTCTATTCAGGTTAAAAGAACAAAGAGAGGTTGATTGCATACTCATAGTCCACGATTTTCACGACTGGAGGATCTGCATCAAGTTGAACTATCACCTGCATCATACGAAGCATTTAGTAGCATATACCCCATTTGTCCAGAAAGGTTCAGCAGCTGGAAAGGAAGCCTCAGACATACCAGGGAAATATTAAGATACTTAGAAGGCCTATTAGAGTGAAACTAAGAGAGAAGCTGCTATACTATTCATAGCATAAATTGATCTAGTAGTTAGTTACACTTCAAATACAATGATATAAAATAAAGTGTCCTTGTTTTCTTGTTTTTGTTTTTGTTTTTTTTTCAGTAGCCTATATTGAATTATTGCTTCGGTAAGTAAAAAAACCTCCAGATTCATAGAAGACAAACCAATAGTCTTCAAATGAGGGAACATATCAAGATTACTGATGCCTCAACTCATGAAGAGCCAATTAGAGAACTAATATCATGGATCCACAGCGCCAATTCTCCAGTCTTCGAGCTAGTGTTAGAAAATGCAACTATACCACCACCACCTCCGGGGAGATCAAAGACGAGAAAATGAACTAACAAAAGTTTAGTGTAAAAAAATTTTCCCATATAACATGAAATTTCTGCATAGTACATACTAAGCCTAACATCACAACACCACAAACTTGAAAATAGAGGGAGGGTGAGCCCTTCAGGTCTATAAGACATCTAGGTCATTTCCTTCCCAACAAAAAAATATCAACAAGTTTGTCATCCAAAATGGTAGATCCATACACAGGGCCACAGGGGGGAGCTTGACAACGGAGTTCGATGTCCAAGCTAGACCAATGTAACACATAAGTATGAATCATTGTCTTATCTCAACCTAAAAGCCTTTCTTATTTCTTAATGGATTTTCTCATGCATGTATACTACTCTTTTTTTCCATTGCCATTGATATAGAGTTTCAACTCAAATATCACACGTAATATTGAAACCGTCAAGTTACAAGACCAAACACAATACATAAGCGTAGTTATTGTATACCGTTAATAATCTCAAGTCATGGCCAACCAAATCCTCTCCCCCAAAATAACCAATAACCATCCCAAAATCCATTTCCACAAACTTGTATCACACACGAGGCGATGAATCAATGCGAAGCAACTACGAGTTGACAATCATCGAAGGAAAAAAAAATCATACCAAATTAAGGCCAGCATCCTCAGCCTTCTGCTTGGCGACAATCTTAGATACAATTCCAACCTAACAATCAAATTTAACCAGGAACATCAGTCCAACAATTCATCAAACAAAATAACTAGACAATGACGACAAATCAACACAAAACCTCACCATTTTCTGATTCTGATCAATCAGCCTCACATTCTGTCCCCTAATTTCACACCACAACAAAAACACCGAATCACATCCAATTTCCACATTGAACAAACAACATCAACAAAACTACACTCAAAACCAAATCCAGAGAACACAATACTTGATCATCGACAAATCGATCTCCTTACGAACCGAACTGGACGCACCACCGTCCTCATCGTATTCATCATCCGATAGATCGAACTCCTCCTCCTCTTCTTCCTCCTCCTCCTCCTCCCCCTCCTCGTCGTCGATGAAACCACCGAATCTCGAGAAAGCGAGAGTGCGGAGCGAGGCGGAAACGGTGGAGGAGGTGGATAGGATGCGAGCAGAGTATCGGAGACGGAGGCGGAGGAGGTGAGTGGAGGTGAAGGACGCGAGAGAGAGAGGGGAAGTTGAAGCAAGAGGAGGAGGTTTCGAGCGTGGAAGCGGTGGTGCGAGGAGGCGGTTTCCGCCGATGCAAGACATGGCGTCGAAGGAGGCGGCGGCTGAAGCGGCGTTGGCGGTGGTCTCAGGTGAGGGATTCCACTGGCAGCGGCGCCTTATCCATAGTGAGATGATGGAATGGAATCGGTTGTCTGTGCTTTCACTTGCAAGGTTGAAATGCTTATCATTGGATATCAGTGTATCACCATAGTTATCACACCCTACGGGGTCGACTCCGCTGTGGTTCGAATCATTAAGTTATTGGTTCAATCAATTTTATGAATAATTTTATTATTTTAATATTATTTTATTTATATTAATATTATTATAAAAGTTTTGATCAAAATATCAAATTTATAAATTATATACAACTAAAAATTTTATTTATTTGTGTTTTTGAAATTTTATATAATTTTTAGTAATTTTTTTCTCGATTCAACTAATTAAACTGTTCGAGTTTCATCGTTTTTGGTTCGATAAAACCGGATCAATTGTATGTTCGATTTTTTAACAGAATCGACCCGATCAAGACATTAGGTCACGTTGCAACCGCTTCAATTAGCCGGGTCGATCCCATTTTAATAATTAGGGATATCACCAAATTGATGGAAGGATATTTGGTATTGAGAGGAAAAAGAATAAAAACCGAAGGTCACGTAGATGACATATCAAAATCCTATACCAATTTTTATATAAAAGTAAGTTGGTGCATTGACTCAATTTTTGTTGACGTTGTTTGGTATAGATAAAGAAAGAGAAAAAAATTCTCTATCTAAGATTTTTATTACTTATTATTGATACATATGACGTCATTGTTACTGGGACTAACGTTTCAATTAGAAAAAAACTATACATCCTTCCTTAGTCATTAGAATTAAACTAAATTCATTTATACATCACATTGGAATTTATATCTCTTTCTAAGATCAGAATATCTTTCACACATAAGTTACATATAGCATAAATCTTAAGTCACACTTCTCCTCTAAGTGTTACTCTTGTAAAAAAGAGAAGAGAAAAGACAAAAAAATAATAATTATTATGAGTTGTATGAGCTTAATAACGTGTCGGCCCCCTTATCAAGCGGTTACACGAGAGAAGTGTAACGCCCCGAAATCCGGAATGCCCGGCACGTGACGTTATGCCGTCATAGACCCAGTCCATGACAAGGCTAA
>JAOVYX010004105.1:0-10488 GCA_035668315.1 Drosera spatulata
CTTTACTCTCTTTTTAAAGGCTTTTCCATTTTTCTTTTATTTCTTATGTAAGAGATCATTTTTTCTTTGTAATCTCTAAATCGGTTAATAAACTCAGAATCTGAAAAATGGGCCCAAGCCGACTTACTAATGGGATGTCCTGAGCTGTTACATAATCTCGTTTTTGTTAATGATCCAATCAAAGGACTACTTGGAACTACGGTATCGAACTTTTTATTTTTAATAGCATTTTCTATTAAAAATGTATTTGTTAACATTTGACTTCGTATCATCGAAGGATTTCGACCTAGACTTGAAAAAAAAAACCATAAAGTAGAAGGAAGATATTAATAGTTGATATAGATTCTTTTTGGTTGCGACCATACATAAAAATAAAATTGCCACAAATTGACAAGGTAATTTCTCCATTTATTTATCAAAAGAGATGTCCCTTTTGAAGCAATAATGGATCTTCCTTGATACCTAACCTAATGCATGAAAGGATCCTGAAAAACCATCGGATTATCTAAAAATTCTTACGAAAGCCTTTTACTAGATCTTTCATCTTTCCATAGAAAAAGATTCTCTCAATAAGGGCTCCATAAAAGGTTGACCGTAAGTGATAGCATTGGTTGCGAAGAAAATGAATCTCCCTTGGTATTCTTTTGATCGGTTTAATAGGTATTTTCTTTTATGGTTTATATTCCGGATTAGGTTCATCCCTGTAGGAATCAGATGAATTGAGTCATAGATCTGAAAGCATAAGAACTCAACTTCCCATCCCCCTTGAATTTGACAAAGAAAGAAGGGGGAGGTCCCCTTACCGTTCAATTCCTTTTTGTTATCTTGTCTGATCCTTTTTTTAAAGTTTTTATTGATTAAGAACATTCTTCCTCGATAATCCCTTATTTTCAATTTGAAAAAAAAAAGAAGGAATTACTTGATGTTATGAAAGACACAATATAGATAGGGATCTTTTTTATCTTCATCGTCCCCCATTTCTACGATTGTGCCTTACCACTTCGATAACCATCTTTCGTACCTCTTCCATAAAGATCTTATAGAAAAAAGAAAGAGCTGCCTCTTTGTCGAATCGTTGGCTCAGATATTCCTTGCCAATAGTAAATATTGTTTCAAAGACAGGTTTCAATTGCATGCACTTTATTATTCGACTTTTCACAAATACCCAGAGCAATGATAGATACTTGGCTTGTTGAGTGAGTCTGGAAAACTCAGAGGTTGAAGGTGTACCTGAAAACCTAACTGTAATTTTTTGATTATGATGGATTGTTGTGCTTTGCACCGTGGGTTTTTCTCCCTGTACAAGGGTTTCCCACGTAAATTGTGTGTTTGTTATTTTCAATTTTTGATCTGTTCTTGATTCACTTAACACAACATTCAATCGACTCTTACAGACTTATTTCCTATACATAAGAATCTTGTCGAAATTGTCATTTCCACTGCGATCAAGTCTTGATCACAGAACCAAGATTCTGTTATTTTTATAATAGACTATTCACCCCCAATTTAGGCTATTATTCTTCGATTAGATTCACACTTTCAGGATGCTCCTCCATGAACTCAACAAGAGACAACATTGATCAAGTCCAAGCAATGCTTCAGTTGGAACGATCTTGATAAGCATATCCGCGGCATTCTCCTTAGTGTGAATTGACCAAGTCTATATCTCGAAAATCAACCCATTCTTGAATCTATTGATATCTGACATCAATATGCTTCATCCGAGCATGATATACTTGATTCTTTGCTAAATAAATGGCACTCTGATTATCACACAATAACTTAACACCTTCCTGCTTGTAACCAAGCTGCTCAAAAATATCTTAGAGCCACAATGCCTCCTTACCAGTCTCTGTCAAAGCCATGTATTCCGCCTCTGTAGTTGACTATGCAACAACATGTTGTAACGCAGATGTAACGCCCCCGGATTTTCGTGTCGGATTACATGTGGGCGTTATGTCGTCACGAACCCAGTCCGTGATAAGGCCAAATAAACCGAATGGGTTTAGAGGTATAGAAGTCAAGGAAACTAGAAACAGTAGCCAAATATATAGCTTACAGCTTCGAATACCTATTTAGTTATCACATTTATGCAGAGACATTGCAAGTTGAATATTCCATTAAACAAAATAGATCCTCTGATCTGTTATAATATACGAATCACGTGAGATCATCTATATGCATGTAAGCTCACACTAAGAGCCTTCAGGTGCAATTGAGGGCAAACCTGCAATTGAAACACATAACCGTGAGGTAATGAAGCTCAACAACCTCAGGTGTATGAATCCAAATCACAGGGAACTTCCCTTGACTGCTATGACGACCGTCGAAAGTCCCTAAAATATTTTTATATATAGGAAAATATGGGCGTCATATCAACTAGCATCGTTTCTCATTGTTTTATATGGCTTCGTATCGCTTTTAAGAGTCATTCCTTTCTTTTGTATTTAATTAGGGTTCGTGACTTGACTCAAAAGCGACAACTCCAAGAATATGACCGACTCGGAGTATAGAGATAGGATGTCAATCGTTAGTCGGGATACACAATAGATTATGTTTTCGCACCTGCCTACTCCGTGGGTCGCCTTGCACCTCTTGTGCGTATTCAATGAGGTATCGTTGCCAGGATTGAGATAATTGGGGCCTGTCATAACGTCGGCCTGTCATAACGTCGTAGAAGCCGCTGTATACATGCATAGAGGATGGGGGATGCCCATCGCTCCCTAACTAGTTCTCACCCGTGACGTTGACTCAGAGAATTATACTGGAGTGCAATGACTCAAACAAAGCCACCAAGGCTATTCAAGGAATGCAATAGATGATCGCGATGGATCAAAGAAGGGACACCATGTTCGACCTTCTCAATAATTGGAAGGAAAACGATCAACGATCCAACGGAACCACAAGGAAGGTCAATGCCGTCCTTATCAGTTCAAGGAGGCGGTATTTCTTATTCGTTTGCTTTTCATTAGTTCACATGGATAGTGTAACTATGCTCCATATCCCCCGTTTCCCGTTTATTAACCGTTTAGCGGTCGCTTTTATTTATTTCCCGTGAGGGTATATACATTATAAGGGTGCATTCTAGTTCATTTCGACCCCAAATATCCCCCCCATATGTCAAACATGATCGTATATGCACGTTTGAGGTTATATTTCCATGCGTATGGGTTATATATCTCAAATACATATTTAGGTTTAAGGTTCGATGCACGAAATCACTATTTTTCTTGGCCATAAGGCCGTCACGGGCACGACGTGCCTAGCATGTCAAAATCCCAATTTTTCCATCGTCGCGAGCGTGACCCAAAATGTCCAGGAACTCACGTCTGATGCCCACAGATCCTTCATTTATCATCAAAACGCACACAAACCATTGCATACACATGATTCACAGCATAAACATGCCCCAAACATGCACGGACGTGCTTGAATCGTGTGAACGAACCAAAGAGGCGTCTTGGACGAGTGAGGTTACCTCCATTAACAATGATCCTCTATGCACACGATCCCTCGAACGAATCCTTCGATGTCCATTGGTCGAGCTGCTGGCGTTGGTCCTTCCCTCGACCTGCTGCTGCCCTTCATCTTGTGGCGTCGATGATGATCGTGAAGATGGCGGCGGTGATCAAATGGTGAGGTGACGAAGAAGATGATGATGATTGTTGTGTTGGATGATGTTGAAGATGATGGCGGCGCTGGTGGCTACGTTGGCTGCAGGTTGGAGATAGTGGCGGCAGGTGAGAGTGGAAGTGATGGTGGGAGTGAGTGCAAGAAAAGGAGGCGGGAGAGTGGAAGAAGTGGGAGAAGTGGAGGAGTGGGTGAAAATTCCCCGTTCCGTCCTACAATACGTTTCGTTCAATCCATTATTAGCCCAAATTTCATAATATTAATTCATCGATAATCTAATTGCATCGATAGATTTATCCCATATACGAATATATGACCTCCGAGTCATAACCCATTGTTTTCGGGATTAAAATCGCTAGCCGTAACACGCAATATTTATAACGTTGTAACGTTATTCGTTCGTAATGTGTATTGACGCGTTCAACTAATCATCCCAAATATTCCATCCTTATATTTGATTTAGTAATCAAATATTTTCTTGGACTAAATCTATAATCCTTTTTGGGCGATTATTTTAAAATTATAACGTTATATATAACGTCTTTTATTCGTGTTTTATTTACATACGCACTGCACGTATGTTATATATCCTCAAAATTTTCGGGTATTACATTACCCCTCAACTTTTAGGAAGTTTTGTTCCCGAAACTAAATTTAAGTAAAGGTAATTGAGGACTTCCTGGAAAATAGATGCGGGTACTGCCTTCGTATTGTTTCCTCCTCTCAAGTTGCCTCCGAGGTCAATTGTTTCTCCTCAAACTTACATGATCTCTGCTTCGCATATGCCTAAGGCTTGTAGTGTTTGGATGTTCTACCCATTTGTTGTTGTTAGAAACCTACCAACAGAATCCATGTCAATGAATTTCAACTTTCACAATGATATTTTCAAAGATTGTAGTAAACCCACTGTTTGTGCACTTTAATCTTGTCTTATGGACATATATCGTATCTCAATTTGAAACTCTTATTCATGACATCCATACAACTTTCAAATAAACAAATCAATCCTTGCTTAGTTCAATATTTCTCAATTGGAGTGCAAACCTTCAGGTTGATAGGCTAACGGAATTCTCCATCGTGCTTACTACCTTAAGCTTTCAAAATTATTCATCATGATCCCCAAACAATGAAAGATCATCCAATGACATTAAAATTTTATAAGAACCACAAAGCAGTGCTTACTACTTCCACAAAATTTTGAAACATGTATAGGCCAACTCCCAGCACGCATGATCATCTTAATCTGAAACTTCGAGAATCAACAACCATGAGCCTTTAAAACAAGTGCAAACTAATCCATAATTTCAGTTGAATGTTTCTTACCACATAATTCGATTAAAATAGATAACCTATAGTCAATGCCATTCTTTTCATGACAATAAACTTATTTGTCAGTAACTTCAAACTTCATTATCCACAACCCAGCACGTTAGCTCTAAATTTTCAATCTTGAACACTCGAAGCGTACATAAATAGTTCCTTGTCATTACAACAATATGTTGTAGCAATCATGACCTATTCTTCAGCAATACAGCTTAAGTCTTCATAAAGTGTCTCACATACCAGAAAAGATAACAATATACGCAATTTAGCTTTGATTTAGGCTTACCTCTAATCATCTTCACTTTTGCATTAAACCCAAGGAAATTGCTTTAAATCATAGCTTGAGTCATTAGACTTCTGTATTTAAAATAAATTCTCATGTAACAACAAATTCAGAAGTGACACCCATTTTAATCCAGTCCTCGTATTCTGGATTATCCAAAACAAATCATAATTGTTCTTCAATCGTACATGCATAAGCTGTCTTAGCAGAACTAACAACACTAGTGGTACTGGTAGCAGAAGCAGTACTGACAGTAAAAGCAGGATGGACAGCAAAAGCGGTATTGAGAGCAAAAGCAGACCTACAGTAGCACCAACAGCACAATGGCATAAGCAAATAACCCAACCAATAAGGTAGCACAAGCAGCCTAAACGAGGTAAGTAGAACACTCTTGATTTTACCTAGTGACAGTTTACTGTTAGTCACTAAGCAGTAAACCTTACTCCATGAGCAGCGTACCGTATCAAACTCTAGAAAAACAAAAACTTAGTAGAAAGTAATTCCCATGAAATGCAGGTCTTTACCTAGATCTCCATCTATCAACATGGCAGAAATTCAATCAAAACGTAATGATTGATACAGCTTTGCTATCTGATTGCTTCAAGACATACCAACATCCTTTAGCAAGCAATATGTCTTTCTAGCAAAAGTATTGTTTCGATGTTTTCGACATCTCTAATATGTTTTCAGTATCAAGTTATTGTACACAAGCCATTAACTAGGACTCTCCAAAACACTTAGTTATTATAGCTGTGAGAATATACATCTCTTGTTAGACGCAACCAATATTTCAATCTCAAAACATCCAAAATGCCAACACATCCTCATGGCAAGGAATCTAGATTTTAAGATCACAAATTTCACATACGTTGAACTCGTCCCAATGACTTATATAATCATTTTGATTTGATATATTTGTTATCATTTTCCTTAACTTCTAATCCTAAAAACCCTGCTCTGATACCACATTATAACGCCCCTGGATTTCCGTGTCGGATTACACGTGGGCGTTATGCCGTCACGAACCGAGTCCGTGACAAACTCAAATAAACCGAATGGGTTTAGAGGTATAGAAGTCAAGAAAACTAGAAACAGTAGATAAATATATAGCTTACAGCTTCGAATACCTATTTAGTTACAACATTTGTGCAGAGGCATTGCAAGTCGAATATTCCACTAAACAAAATAGATTCTCTGATCTGTTATAATATCCGAATCACGTGAGATCATCTATATGCATGTAAGCTAACACTAAGAGCCTTCAGGTGCAATTGAGGGCATACCTGCAATTGAAAGATATAACCGTGAGCTAATGAAGCTCAGCAACCTCAGGTGTATGGATCCCAATCACAGAGAACTTCCACTAACGGCTATGGGGACCATCAAAAGTCCCTAAACCATTTTTATATATATAGGAAAATATGGGCGTCATATCAACTAGCATCGTTTCTCATTGCTTTATATGGCTTCGTATTGTTTTTAAGAGTCATTCCTTTCTTTTGCATTTAACTAGGGTTCATGACTTGACTCAAAAGCGGCAACTTCAAAGATATGACCGACTCGGAGTACAGAGATAGGATGTCAATCGTGAGTCTGGCTACCCAATAGATTATGTTTTTGCACCTGCCTACTCCGTGCGTCGCCTTGCACCTCTTGCACGCATTCAATGAGGTATCGTTTGCCAGCATTGACATAATTTCGGCCTCCCTGCAAAAAGCAACCTGTGGCCCCGCCACAACGGCGTAGAAGCCGCTGTATGCATGCAAAGAGGATGGGGGATGCCCATCGCTCCCTAGCTAGTTCTCACCCGTGACGTTAACTCGGAGAATTATATTAGAGTGCAATGACTCAAAAAAAGACAGCAAGGCTATTCAAGGAATGCAACAGATGATCGCAATGGATCAAAGAAGGGACACCATGTTTGATGTTCTCAATAATTGCAAGAAAAACGACAAAAGATCCAACGGATCCACAAGGGATGTCAATGTCGTCCTTATCAGTTCAAGGAGGCGATATTTCTTATTCGTTTCCTTTTCATTAGTTCACATGGATAGTGTAACTATGCTCCACATCCCCCGTTCCCTTTTTATTTATCGTTTAGCGGTCGCTTTCATTTATTTCCCATGAGGGTATATACATTATAAGGGTGTATTCTAGTTCATTTTGACCCCAAATACCCCACCACATGTCAAACATGATAGTATATGTACGTTTGAGGTTATATTTCCATGCGTATGGGTTATATATCTCAAATACACATTTAGGTTTAAGGTTCGATACACGAAATCACTGTTTTCCTTGACCAGAAGGCCGTCGCCGGCGCGACGTGCCTGGCATGTCAAAATCCCAATTTTTCCTTCGTCGCGGGCATGAACCAGAATGGTCGTGGCCGCGACTATTCTGCACCCCAGAACGTCCAGGAACTCACGTCTGATGCCCACAGATCCTTTATTTATCATCAAAACGCATACAAACCATTGCATACACATCATTCACAGCATAAACATGCCCAAAACATGCACGGACGTGCTTGAATCGTGTGAACGAATAAAAGAGTCGGACGAGTGAGCTTACCTCGATTAACGATGATCCTCGATGCACACGATCACAAGAACGAATCCGTCGATGTCCATTGGTTGAGCTGCTGGCGTTGGTCCTTCCCTCGGCCTGCTGCTACCCTTCGTCTTGTGGCGTCGATGATGATCGGGAAGATGGTGATGGTGATGAAATGGTGACGAGATGAAGAAGATAATGATGATCGTTGCATTGGATGATGTTGAAGATGATGGCAGCGCTGGTGGCTGCATTGGCTGCTGATTGGAGATGGTGGCGGCAGGTGAGAGTGGAAGTGATGGTGGGAGTGAGTGCAGGGAAAGGAGGCGGGAGAGTGGAAAAAGAGGGAGAAGTGGAGGAGTGGGTGAAAACACCATGTTCTGTCTCACGATATGTCTCGTTCAATCCATTATTTGCCCAAATTTCGTAATATTAATTCATCGATAATCTATTTGCATCAATAGATTTATCTCATATACGAAGATATGACTTCCCGAGTCATAATCCATTGTTTTCGGGATTAAAATCGCTAGCCCTAGCGCGCAACGTTTATAACGTTATAACGTTGTAACGTTATTCGCTCGTAATATGTATTGAAGCATTCAACTAATCATCCCAAATATTCCATCGTTATATTTGATTTAGTAATAAAATATTTTCTTGGACTAAATCTATAATCCTTTTTGCACCATTATTTTCAACTCATAACGTTATATGTAACGTCTTTTATTCGCGGTTCATTTACATACGTACTGTACGTATGTTATATATTCATTTTTAAATCCTCAAAATTTTCAGGTATTACAGCAAATCTCCAACAGATCGATCCTCCACAGAACATGAACACATATCCACTCGTAGACCTTCTAGAATACATGTACTTCAGTTTGATCTTATGCGCCTCCAAAGAAGATCACGAACACGGACAATCAAACACATAGAGCAATAAAACAAGAATGCAAAACGACACAAAGATTATTTTCAAATCATAACGTTATATGTAACGTCTTTTATTCGCGCTTCATTTACATACGTACTGTACGTATGTTATATATTCATTTTTAAATCCTCAAAATTTTCAGGTATTACAGCAGATCTCCAACAGATCAATCCTCCATAGAACATGAACACATATCCACTCGTAGACCTTCTAGAATCCATGTACTTTAGTTTGATCTTATGCGCCTCCAAACAAGATCACGAACACAGACAATCAAACACGTACAGCAATAAAACAAGAATGCAAAACAACACCAAGATTTTACGTCCGAAAAAACCTCAATTGGAAGGAAAAAAATCCACCAAAACATCACTAATCAACAACCAGATTACAATGATTATCTTTACCCGAACCCACTCGATCTAGTTTGTGTTTCACTCATCGAATCCTAGAGAAATATTTTTGCTTTGATCTCTCTCTCTCTTGTACGAAAAACCTAATACAAGGAGTTCATCTTATCAGAGGAAACAAAACGCGGAGACCAAAAACTGGGAAAGGTTTGCGTCCACGCACTTTGATTCTTTTCCTGGTTTGGTGCTGGACAACACAACTCGCACCAGGGCGAGGAATAAGCCTACCCCGGGCACTTTGGGGAAAATCTAGGATAGGTGTTTGCTGTCCATTTGCTCTCCTTCACGACAAATTTCAAAAATATGAATGAGTCGACTTATTTGATTACGTTGTATCATGATATGACGATTTAGACCTACCCCAATGTTTACGAATTAGTAACTTATATGATATTGTTTATTGTTGGTGTTTTTTTTTTTTTAATGAACTTATTAAGTACCTTGCGATACATAATCCTGTAGTATGTTTTGTTGCCCTCTATGATGTTTAAGAAAAATTGTATCTTTAGATATGAAGAGAATGAGTCAACTAATCTATTTGAACTGTATTCGGATATGATGATATAGGCCTATTGTGATGTTTAAATTTAACGACAATTAGTCATCTCCCTTGATATGATTTCATTTTACGAATACATATATATATGATGATACCGGCCAATCGTGGTGTTTACGAACGTAGGACGTTCACCATGGGGGAACTAATTATCGCACTAGCTAGCGAAGTGTGTTAGATATCGTTCTAACAGACGTGCCTTCACTACAAAAAATCTTTGTTTTAGCGACGGAATTTTTCCGTCTCTAAAACGAAAACATCCATCGCTAATGAATTTTAGCGACGAATTAGCGACGAAAACAGTCCATCGCTAAAAACCTCGTCGCTAAATTATGTTTTAGCTACGGATTCATCGCTAAATTATGTTTTAGCGCCAGATCCGTCTCTAAAATGAAAAAACTCAGCGACGGATTTACTTTTCCGTTGCTAAAATGAAGATTTCGGAGTCCTAATAATTAGCGACGGATTTCATCGCTGAAATATAACAACATTAGCGAGGATTCCGTCGTTGAAAGTCTGACAACATTAGCGACGCAATCCGTCGCTGATAGTCTGAAAACATTAGCGACGCAATCCGTCGGTGATAGTCTGACAGCATTAGCGACAGAATCCGTCGTTGATAGTCTGACAACATTAGCGACGAAATCCGTCCCTGAAAGGCTGACAACCTTAGCAACGGAATCCGTCGTTGATAGGATGTCATCTTTTCAGCTACAGAATTCCGTAGCTAAATCTTCCCCATAAGAATATCATTTTAGCTACGGATTTCCGTAGCTAATTTTGATTTTGGATA
>JAOVYX010004106.1:0-38473 GCA_035668315.1 Drosera spatulata
CCGGGGCCGTCTCTATAAGAGTGTGAATGCATTAGTTTGCGAAGTTTACTCATTGACCAAATATGGGTATTGCCTTAATATTATCTACTATCTAATATCTACTGTCTTTACAGGATGTTCTCCAAAAATTAGCTTTTTAAGCCAGGGGAAGGTGCTCATCCTCGAGTGGTTTTTATAATGTTTTATTTCAGAGAAGTGATTTTTATAATGTATCCCAACTTTTCATTGCAGTTGTCGTGATTAAGTACCTAAGTAGGTCTCCTTAATGATCCGTTCTTATCCTACTATGCATGGGAGAGAACTTAAAAGTATTAATGCTTTCATAGTTCATGCAGCTGTTTGATTTCAATGTTAACACTTGACAGATTGAGTTGTTTATATGTTTAAGTTGGATAAGTGGATAGATAAATAATAGACTGTGGCATGTTGTACGGAAGAAAGTTGGAGTATTACTAACTACTGACTGAAGTCAAGTGAGTAAGAAACACTTGCATGCAATATCATGCCCCTATTGACTCATCGAGTTCATCATTTAGGACTGGTATACAAAAAAGTTACTTCAATAGTAATGGAGTTGGATGTTCAGTTCAATCTACTTCTTGAAGAATCATCGTCTCTCCCATTAGATAAAAAGGCTGATTAAGGTAAAGTGGCTATACATAGGGTTCTCAGTTTAATAATTAAATCTCTTTGGACTTGCAGAAATAAACATTTCTATTCCAGTTTCCAGTTGTGAAGGTGACAACTCATTTGTAAGGAATCAAGGGTTATATAATTGTCATTATCTCAGGGAATATGGATGTCATGTGTTTCCGTAGAAATTTCTTCAGTTTTGAGCAAATTTAGCAGCGAAGGTTGCAAGGAGTTGACTGAAAATAATTTGGCCAACATACTGAATAATTGCTATTATTCTCGCTGTCAGCGCAATTGGTGTTGTTTATTCCCTTGAGCAGTACCTCATTGCAATCCCTTGAAGACATATATTTGAGGTTCTAGAAGTCCTGACTGTTAGTACTGTAAGGTTAGTCTGATTTGGACTTGAAACGTACCACAATAACCCAGCTGAAGAACCTTCAAATCCATATGTCAACTAATGCCACCCTTGCCCCTCAGATTCCCATTGGTGTTTAATCATGAGATTCTGGAAGTCCTTGAAGGTTTTTGCGATGCATGTTCCATTAGCACCACCGTTGGATACTGTTGCAGTGTTCTTGGTTCATATTGAACTCCTGTTGTGCTCCATAAGTTGTTACTGCAGCTGCACTTTTGGGAGTTAGAGCAGCCTCGCGACTCAACTTTGAGCTTGAAATTGTCCTTTTCAACTTCATAATATAAGCTCCCTTGTAGAATTTATGGGAGCAACATCTTGAGCACTCAAGGTGTTTTGATAGAGAAGCATAACTGACCCTTAAGTGGGTTTGAAAGCTTAAGTCGTTGTAATCTGGTGATTGGTTAGTGCTTCCTTTTCTTCAGTGATTTATCCCCCCTTTGAGTTTTTTTGAGAGAGAAGCACAAGCTTCAGTAGGTCTAATAGATTAAACATTGCAATCTGCTGATTGATTAGTGATTCATTTTCACCTGGGTTTTCTCCTTGAGGGTTTCTGGCATGAGTCCTAGGCTTTGCCAAAGTAACATGGATTGGATCTTGACAGACAATACATCACATGTACGAGATAAACAACCTTTTTGACAAATACAGGGGCTTGAGAGGATGCTCCATGCCCATGTCACATCATGCAAATCATACAAGCTGTTTAAGTTTGGCGTCGTTAGCTTTCGATAAATCGGCTCATCACAGTACATCCAATGCTTTGAAATGTCAGGGTTCAGGGAGCTGCATCTTTAACATGAAGACAGTTGATCTCGTGAATTAAGAGGCTTTTGCAGTGTATGATAACCAATCAGTCAGTACTATAGGCTCACCAACTTACATGTGAATTTTGTTTTTTGTTTTTTTGTTTTTCCAGGGAGGCGCTGCTTCCCGATTTTCTCTTCTTGTCAGACATCTCCTTCTGGCAGTGAGTTGGTTCTTTAATGATATGTCTCAATACTTTTCTGCAGGTATGTGGAAGGGCTGATGTATGGGGTGACGGAGTTGTACCAGAATTATCTGCTCATTTGGAGGGTGCACTTAACCTCAGCTTTGATGGAGTTTATCATTCGCCTGTTGGATCCGATGATTTCTCCCGTCCTTGGTATGGTTCTCCTACTATTGTTGCCCAATGGGTGGATTATCTCCTCTGATCATTAGAACATGTAAAAATCAAGCGGCGGGTTAGAGAAATGTGTTACTACAAGATGTTGGATGCCTCTTGCGGCAGTGCCATGTATGCTAAGGGCAAGGCATTTTCTTGTTGCTTATTTTGTAACAATGGTACAAAATGGTGGCTGTAGAGATGGAAAGGGTGGCATTGATGTTGGTTGCGGAATATATGATTCTTTCTGTGTTTATGTCTCTGCAGATTACTCATACTTGTATACTACAAGTATAGAGTTGCAAGACAAATATGCCTTTTTATTGGTGTTTAGGCTCCCCTATGTAAATGAGGTTCAAAATTCTTAAATGAAACTTTGATGAAGTTTATGCCGTTTGACTTTTTCCTCGAATGCAACTAAACTAATTTTCTCTTGTCGCGTAAATTCTAGTAATCATTTTTTTCCTCTTTAACCATGTAAAGACATTGTCGCTTAAAAAAAAATAGTAATTCTTTTTCTCTCTTACACGTATTTCATTACTAGAGGTGTCCATCACACTCTGGCCCCGGCTTGATCCTGCCCGTTTGTTTTCCAATAGATAAAATAACTAAAGATAAAAATGGTAAAATAGCACTTAAATACCTTATACTTTTAAGCATTTGCACATTAGCACCATCAAGTTTCAAAATAGAAACTTAACCCTTTATGATTCATATTTTGTTAGTTCCGTTAATGTGTTGAAACAATCATTATTACCCTTAAACCAATGCCGCCTTCACCTTCTTCACTCTTCCTCCAACAATAGCCATCACTCACCCTCTGCCCAGAAAAAAACTGGCATCACCACCACCGTCGACGGAGGCGGCAGAGGACCATACAACATGATTAGAACAAATCTGATAATTAGGAATGTCGACCCAGTGAATTAGATGCACATCACGGACTCAATTCAGGGTCGAAACGGTGGACTTGAATCGCGCATCAGGAACCCAGGAGTTATAAAATGACTTGAATCCAATCACATCAGCGGACTGCTTCGGAGTTTGCGCAAACAAGAAAGGTGACAGGCTGAGAGGCATGGATGCAGTGACCGAACTTGTCAAGAAATATATTTTATCATAGTATGACCGGTGATTTTGAAGAAAAAATATAAAGGCGTTTATGAAGATCAAATTAATCAAACAATTAATGGAACCATATTGTGGGGGCTCCGTCCTACTGCAGCTGGGTTACCACCAGAAGTAGGAAAACAAGATCCCGAAAAGAGTACTTTGAATACTGAACAAAGAATAAGAGAGGGTAGAGGTCGACAAACATCAGTCACAAAATGTAGATCATCAACAGCTTGAATATAGAGCCACGTTTAGCTCAAAAGTGATCTCGCCAAATGATCACGTGCCATAGCTAAGGCTTCAGTTATGGTCTGTCATATCATAGAAGTTAAGTGTCAGCAAATAAGCAAAATATGATGATGAAAATATTCAACAATCTCTATGTCATCGGTAACCATAAGCCATTTCCCACTCATTCAGCTTCAAGGTAGGACTTTTCTAAGTTTCAACAAAGCGGCATATTTGTAGAAGAATTTGATCTAGATTTCAGCAAACAGGAGAAAAAGGCAAGACCAGGAATTCATAGAAGCTTTGGCAGAAGGAGTAATACCTGCTCCGACAAGGGTGCAGCTCCATCAACATTGATAGTTGAAACTTTTCCTGCAATAACAGCAGGATCTGTTTCAAGAATCATCCTGCAAGGAAGCGAGTGAAATGTGTGAGTCAATCATTTGCAATTGCTTGCATTAGAAACCGTCTCACATGAGAAAACTGCTACGAGTGAGCGGTGAGTTTAATCGTTGTCGTGGCTTGGAGTAAAAGATTCCTGACCAATCACATAATCTGGATTAGGGGTACATCCTCATAGGGAAAACACTAACTAAACCAACGAGGACTGAGGCATAGCTGAACCCGCTACATTAGAACATAGAAGTCCTGAGTAACTAGGAGTCCAGGAATACTCTGTGGTGCAAGGACCTCAGTACACCGAAGACTAATTTTATCACAATCCAAGGGTTTTCTTTCTTTCTTGTAAACCACATTTACAAAGGGATAATGATGTTCTAACTTCATAAAAGACAGAACAATGAGGGTTAAATATATTTACAGCTAAGAAACGAGAGAGTTCTCCTTACCCTCGGTCCACTATCTCATCAAGGCACAACAGAATAAGATCCAAGTTCTCAAGTGCCGAATTCTTGTCCACGTTGCTCCTGTAATACATTGCACACTCTGTAATGTCATGTCTATGACGAGAAGTGCTGCTGAAATTGACATAGGATACAAGAACCCCAGCAGACACACCTCAAAATTAGGCTGACAGCATCACATAAACCATGAAGCACTGAGTCCAATATGAGTTCATTTTCATCATCACCACCCGTGACAAAGAAGTGCACATCTTGGACAAACTTGTAGAGAATAGTGTTGCCTTGAAGTATTGTTATGTCAGCTGTAAAGCCATACCATATTAAAGACAGGTAAGATGCAGGAAGAAATTCTTAACTCGAGTCATACTATGGTGGATAGGCATAAAAAATTTCCAGCTACGAAATTCAAAACGCCAGTTCTAAAATCGATCTAGCATTTAGCACAGACTGTATATAAGTTTTACTGATACAACATTGAAATAATAGGAGGCTTCAACAGAAGAGAACATGAATGGGGAAACTTTTGGATTCTTTGATCACACAAAGCGAAGACTACCAACTGTGACACTTCAAAATATGGAACAGGGTGAAAGTATTCGCCAACGGAAGGATATATCATTACATACAGAAGTCCAATGAGGCACAGAAAGGTCGATTGACTTCCTATACTAACCAACAGTCACTTGTCAATAACCTTGTAAAGATCATGGTAGCACCTAACTACAATCAAAGTTCCACCTTTTGCATCTCAACCTGGCCTTGGGACTTTCCATATCCGATGTCACATATGCTACTCAGTACATACTCTATCACTGTTGTGCTTTTTTTGAGGCCAAATGTGGATTTATCAGAAAAAATCATCTTACTCATTCCATTTTGAGGCTGGCCTAGTTGACTTTTTACGGCTTGCTGAATGGCAAAGACAAAATAAAAAAGCTAAGCTAATTTGATATATTTACAAAATGCTTAGCATTAATCATTAAATGAGATCGGAAAGGCGGAGTTTTTTGAAGCTTCATTCTGTGAAAGTCATGAAGATAATACATGATAGCTTCATAAACATACCTTCAATCCTGGCGTTTGTCTTTTGGGTTTTGGAAAATATGGATTTTTCAAACGCCAACTTTGCACTATTTGTTGGCCAGTCATCAGAGTAATACTTGGCAGCTATGCGCTTCCCTTCAGAATCCAACAGCAGAATGTTTTTTACCATAGGACATGAATCCTGCAAAACATAATAGGCACATTAATGAAATATGAGAAGAAAGCACAAAGTCGGGAAGGAAAACATCAGCTCCATGAATCTTGATATAGAGCGAAGATGTTTCTTTTGCTCTATCCGACTCCAATACAACATGATAAGAAGTATTGTAAAAAAGATCAGCTTAAGGGAGTTATTTCCATTTTTCTATCAGATGGAACAAAGTTCAAATATATATTAGATATAAAATAATAATTAAATAAGTAAGATTCACACCACGTAGAAAAGAGCTCTGATCTATGTATCTTTGAAGAAAAGGATAAAAAAAGGGCCGCTCCATCCATACTACAATACCAAGAATGCCAACTTTCAACCTCGAATAAGCGAATATGCCCCCACCAGATCTTCTAATTATAGGCCATGATCAACATCCAAACCACTAGATGAAGTATCCACCATATTGATCCTGTTAATAGTCACCTGACTAAAATCATCGTCAATTTTGTACAGAACAGATAATCTCCACTTCAAACTGTCACACAGATTAAGGAACTTTCAGAAGCAATATGAGGCATGGCAAAGAATTAGCTCCATGATAAGGATCCTCTCAAATCCAACTACAACATAATCGTGAATATTTTTACTGATACTTTAACTAACAACTTAGCCAGCTCACGCTGATGATGCTGCCATGCTCAAGTTACTACTGGGAACTCAAGTTACTACTGCCATGCTGCCATGCTGCCATACTTTAACTAACAGTCTAGTGTGGGTAGAACATATACACCGCCATTGGTTTTTACACCTTGCTATGCTACCAATGACATCCTCCCACTTCCATGCCTTTAACAGACAGAAAGAAACTGATCATGGTCTCTTTTCCATTTTCAATAGAAACACAATGATTGTTAAAAGTCGAAAATAATCCTCGACCTATGCATTCCCCAAAAGCTGTACCTGGTCGCCTATCGTCTTACCACTACACACAATTAGCTTGTACAAGTATCAGTACCGCAGCACTTATTCAGCTTTAAGTGTCTATTTACACGATCACTCGTTTTTATAATTGTCTTCAGCATGTTTAAAATGAAATCTATCTGCAATTGGAACATAGACATATGAACCTCCATTGCACAATTACACATAAGCCTAGGTCCCGCCTAGCCACCTCGTATCTAGAAGATGGCCCTATCATCATGGACTACCTAGAACTTCTTAGAACATCGACCATAATATACGAACCACATATCAATGGCCTGGTCTGCAAAATCAGTCTTGACCCCTTTCGACCGATCTGGACTGCATTGCTGCTATAGGTAAATGCCGTGCATACAAATAGAATTCTGCCCCCATCAACTTCCAATTCGCATTTCAATCATTCCCATAAACCCCGATCAAGATACACAAAACTAACAACGACGACCTGCCGATCACGGAAGATCTTCGTAATGTAAAATGTGAATGGATCGGATCAAAATAGTGAACCAGAAAGATCACACGAAATACCAGAACTGTCATTGGCCGAATCATTAATATGAAAAGAAGAACAAATATCAAGTATCAAATATCTAAAAAAATCAAAAGGGAATTTAAAGAAAAGCGGAGAGAAAGTTTACACGATATGCAGAGAAAGTCACCATGCTGATGGAATGAAGGGGAGATCTGGAATCTACGCGTGTACTTTTAAACAAGAGAGTTCGGGAGAGAAATTAGATCCTGATTTGGTGGTGGTGTTGGGAAAAATTTGCTTCTACTCGTAGCTTTGTTATGGCAAAAGTTCAGGGCCCTATGTAAAAGTGAATAAAGTGTTTTAAACGCTTATAATAAAAATAATAATAATTTAAATAATTATTTTAATCAATGCAGTTTGATGAGGACGAAATATACGTATTTATCTTTGTTGCAATGGAGTCAGGGAGATTGTTTCCAATTCAACATGTATTTTGAGAAGTTTCGTTCTTCATCTTAACGATGTATTTTCAATTCAACATGTATTTTGAGAAGTTTTGTTCTTCATAATGGTTATGACTTTAGCATCGGATTGAAATACTCAACTTAAACTATCATTAGTATTTCACGTCGATTTTACGAAAAATAATGTTTGATCGTTTTATAACACAAATCAAAATTGATATTAATATATATATATATAATCAAAATATTCTATTTATATTAAAAATGAAAAAATATCCTAATATATCCATCTACGTTGCAAAGGAGACTCTAATGTCTGATTCCGGTATTAATTAGTCCTGGGTCAATGAGGAACCGAACGCCGCCGCGCGCCGTCGTTCACAGAGAACAGAAAAATGCATAAAGTTATTCCCTCCAAAGTCCCAACAATCACCTGCTCTCCTTCCAATCTCGACTTGCAAAAAAACCTCAACCCAAAAAAATGGAGATAGAACTAGCAGGCGAAGACGGCACCAAATTCAAGCTCCCACTCTCGCCTCAAAACCCCGCCACATTCGGCAGACTAAACGGGCTTCAATCAAATGACCCAACAGTCTCCCGTCGACACATCTCACTCAATCTCTCATCATCTTCGGACTCAACAAGGGTTTCATTCGAAGTGATAGGAAAGAACCCGATTTGGGTGAAACAACATAAGGGAGATGATGATGGGAGTCCGATTAGGGCGTATAAGAGGTTGGAGAAAGGCGAGCTTGGCGTGGGCGACATGATGTGTGTGAATGGGAAGGAGAATCCTGTTTGGTTCACTGTGAAGGAGAGGCAGGAGGAGGAGAATGGGGATGGGTTCAGGGAGAGGGTTTTGGAGGATCATGATGATGATGATGGATTATTTGAAGGAGAATTAGGGTTGTTGGAGTCTGTCGATGTGTCGGACATTGACCCGGTTCGAGGTTTGTCTTTCGTTTGTCTTCAGTTTCATTGGATTTATCCAACGAGATGACGATGAATGCTTGTGTGATCGGATGAACTGTTTATCCTGGTTGAAGACCGATTCATGATTTGCTAGCTTCGAAAAATTTTCAAGTTCAAATGAGAATTCTTGCTAGCTAGGTTTTTAGTTTGAATGGAATGTACCTCTGAATATACTGTGTTTTTAGATGGGACTTGGTCATGCAATAGAACTTAGATCTTCGTAGCTATGCGCCACACAACACGACGCCATACTTGCGGGCAGTTTAATTTTTATGCGCCTTTGCTTAAGAAGCCATGCTAGTTTGAGCTGTAGGGAAAACAACCGATTTGATTTAACTGCAGATATTCCTTTTTACAATACCTAATACATTTAGAATAATTTCTGCGCGTAAGAGAATGACATGTTAGAGGCACTTGTAGGTTTGAGAATTTTCTCAAGCAGTCAAGTACAAATGGGAAATTTGATCTTGACGAAATATTTCACAGCCAGTTTTTCGTTGGAAGGGAGTGTACTCCTGAATTAACGGTGTTATCATTCCGGACTTCATTATGTAATGGGAACCTTATGTTCTTGGAGCTACGCGCCACCCAATGTGACCTGATATATGCGAATTTATGTTGATCCTCTTCCACTTAAGAAACCATGCTAGATCAAAGTGGTAGGAAAACCGACCGCTTAGATTAGCATGTGCTAGTTCCTCTTAGCATACCTTATACTTCTAGCGCACCAATCAAACAACCTCAGCTGAAGTGTGTCGCCACCGAAGAGAATGGTATGTTGGTGGCACTTATTACAGGGTACTATTTTTTTGAGCTTTGACTTGTTTTTCTGTTATCTATGAATGTAAGTGTAAATATTGCAATCCATATTGCACATAAATTTCTCTTTTCTTGAATGCAGAGTTTGGTTTTCTTGTGATTGGGCATGAGTTTGATAGCTATGGTAAGCAAATGATCTATGATCTGAAAAACTTCCACTGGTTCCTCGATGACCCTAAAGAAGATGTTGGAGATGATGAGGGCAGTGAAAATGAAAAGAAAGGTCGGAGGAGTAAAAGAAAGAAAGCTGAAGGAAAACATGATCATACTGATATGAAGACTGGATTTCCGATACTGGGGATGATGAACTGATTGGTAAGGCTAGAAAGGTTCAGAGACCTGATTATCATACACGGTCTAAGGACCATTACAAGGCTCATGAAAAGTTGGGAATCAGAATAGGGTCAATTAGGAAGAATAGTACCAGGGTTAGTACTACCGAAGAAGATGAAGACGATGAAACTCTAGGGGGGTTTATTGTTGATACTTAGGTCAAAGATGCAGAAAATATTGACATGGATAAAGAGGATGAAGAGGAGGATTTTGACGACGAGGAGGACGATGATGATGAATAGGTTTACTAACGGCGTGAGTAAAACTATGAAAATTGGATCGGTTTTCGATGAAGGTAAGATGTCAATACTCTTGTTTGTTGTAAATACTACTGCTGGCTATAAATACTACGATGTCTCCATCTCACCACCAGGAAATGTTAAATGTGCTACATTTTGAGTATTTTCTTGGGAACTTATGGTGTAATGGTATTTGTGACTTGTGTTGCGTGTATACTGTACACTTAACAAACAGTAAGATGGAGAGTTTCTCTGGAAGTTTTCTGAACAAATTAGGAACAATATTTCTCATGTGCGGCTATGCAGAAGCAGGCAGAATGTTTGCAAAAAGGAGATTACACTTGATGCTTCTTCTGCAACTATCTTCTTCATCTTTGCTTGAGAAGTAATGGTTAGTTGATGCGATCATACGCCACACATCGTACACCGCAGTTGAGTTTGGATTTGGCCTAAGTTGTGAGACCACAAGCTTTATCTTTATCCAAGGTTTGAGTTTCACTTCTAGCTGTGACTGGACGTGAGCTTCAAGCTTTAGGAATTACTAGGATTTGATGCAGTGTACCTCGTGTTGTAGATATCGACTAGTGAGCGAGCTTCATTGTGGATACTCTTATATGCTCTCTAGCATGCGTTGTTGGTTACTTTGTCGCCTTCATTGTATGCTCTTTTATGGGAGAAATTTGCTGAATGTGTTGGTGATTATGCTGACTCTATTTCATTTTTGTATCCCGGTCTGCTGTAATAATCCTGGACACTCCAAACAAGTAACATGTAAGCCAAAATCTGGATTGTTGACGAGTTTTGCCTCAATTGTTTAAATCTCCCGTTTCCATCTGTGTTTTCTGTGGGATGTTCTGCATGGTGTATTTTTATTGCATAAGCATTAAGCACTGATCATGTCCATTCAGATAGCATCTTCATATCATTTCGCTTACAGTTCGAACTTCGGATTATTCTCCCTGGCTTCGTTCTCATAATGCTAATAGGGAAATCTTTTAACGGTCTATTGACATAACTGGTTTCTTGCTTAGAGTACTGATGGTCCTGTTCTTAATGAGTTTGGGTTGGTCATTCTATGTGTTCAAGACACTTCAGCATACATACCTCCAGGCCGATTAAACCATAGGCTTTCGGCAACTACGGAGACCACAGTGCTGACAGCCGGTCCTTAATAAGGTTCATTGTGGCTATGAATTATCGTTTCAATTGATTATTTGTAAAAGGATGCGTTGATATGCAATATTCGATCCATACCTACAGTGACCTAGAATTGGAAAAACGCATACACTATCAATAGTGTAACTTCGCGCATGTTGTGGGTGACGATGTGATGAATTTATTGCAAATGTCACACGTATGAGTGAGGTTGACACGTTTGGGGACATAGGTATATATTTGGTATAGTTCTCAGGAAACAAGTTACATATAAATAAGGCTTTCACAAAAAAGAAAAAAAAGAAAAGAAAAGGTTACTTTTTCCGTCCCATTCAAATTACAATATTTTTTTTATCATCTCATTCAAATTGTAATTTTTTTTATTTATTAATTTTTTTCATATAAAATATCAAACTATCCCTATTTTAAATCACATCAATCCATCTAATATTATTTCCCCCCCCCCCTTTTTCTATCCTTTTCTCTCTCATATTCATAAAGGCAAATCAGGTATTCTTTTTAAATTCAACACACACATAAATATACGTCTTGATCCGATATGATAATTTATGTATGTGTTGAATTAATAAAGAATAATAACTTTATCCGAAAAAAAAATGATGGTGGATGAGTTGATGTGATATAAAATAAAAATATTTTGATATTTTCATGTGAAAAAAATTATTAAATATAAAAATATTGTTATTTGAATGAAACATCCTAAAAAAATATTATTCGATGAAAAGAATATTTTTTTACTATTCTCACATTCATATTTGGGATACTATATTAGGAAATATGACGTTTTGGTTGCCATTTTTTCATGAAATATGACTATAATTTGGGTCACTGTCCCATGGGCCGATGGCTGATTCCAATAATACAACTCAGATGGAGACATGTTTACCAGCCTTCGGCTCGAAGCACACTGGACCAGCAGAATCAACGTTAGGTGGGAAATAATACCGAAAAAATATTAATAATTTAAGAAAAAACTAGTAAAGTAAATAATTACAGTAACACTTGTCGGTTTATAAAAAATATAATAAATTAATCGATATTTTATATATGTTGAATTTAATAAAAAAAGAATATTTTTTTAATGACTGTGAGATTTATTATAAGATAATGAATGTGTTGTAATAAAGTTTGATTAATTTCATATTTTTT
The DNA here is from genome assembly GCA_035668315.1 of Drosera spatulata. Lineage (NCBI taxonomy): Eukaryota > Viridiplantae > Streptophyta > Magnoliopsida > Caryophyllales > Droseraceae > Drosera > Drosera spatulata. Next base: position 12,203 of record JAOVYX010004106.1, read on the forward strand.
AAATAAAATTTTTTCAAAATAATATTATAATTGTTATAAAATATGAAAAAACAAATACTTGCGCTTATTATAAAATAGAGATTTCTCTAATAATTAAAGTAGCACTTGCCAGGAATTTTCTGCGTGCACCGCCATGGTGGGTCCATTTACCCATCTTGCACTTATATACACACCACTTTCTGCTGCACATCAGTATCTAAATCAAACAGCACCGATCAGAGGAGATCGGCGAAGAGTAGAGAAGCTAGCTGAACTGAAGAGATATGTCGACCGTCAACGGCGGAGTTGAGGACGTGTACGGTGAGGATCATGCCACGGTGGATCAGTTCGTTACTCCCTGGAGTCTCTCCGTTGCTAGGTCAGTTTGATTTGATTTGCTTCTCTACAACAAATAGACTGGACTACTAGCTCGACCTTTTCATTTATTTACCTTTGTCTATCTGTCGAGGGTTTATTCTTTGTTGCGATTCATGCGATTTTCGTGTTGAGTGTCGGTTCATGCTTGTGATTTTTTATCCATTTGATTCAATCAATAAGATGATTGGAACTCAGCTGGTGTTCTGTGTAGTGGCTGATTGTGCTCTTATGCAGTGAAAAGGAAAATTCAAAAAAAATAAAAATAAAAAATCAAATACATTTTGTATCGAGCACGAAGGAACATAACAGTAGGGTGGGGACTAGTTGGAAACACCCTAGAGGAAAGTACTTTCTAATTATAGATGATCTGATTGCAGTGTCAACTACTCCCTCCGTATCAACAAAAAATAAATAAAAAAATATCGTTCTATAATAAATATAATATTTTTTTAGATGGAAATTTTTTTACACAAAAAAGATCAAATTAGTTACCGTACATCCACATTGTACAATAAATCCCACTATCAATATAAATTCAAGATACACATAAAATCCCGTGTCAAATCAAACGGTTGCGTTTTATGTGAGACGGAGTTAGTATAGTATTATTTTGAGGAGATCGTTTTTGTAATTAAAGGTCTTTTGAAAGCCCAATGAAATGTTTCAACTTTCTATGTCATAAAGTTGGCTTAAAGAGCATTCTGTACGAGCCACACGTAATGCTCCATCGAATAACTTTTGCTACATACCCCATATGAATCAGGTCATATGTTCTTCTTAGGATTAAGAAGCTCTCTACTGTTTGCTTGTTTCAAGTCTAGATCGACTCCTGATTGTTTATAAGTTTCCAAGTTGGCCTTTAATTACTTCAATTAAGTGTTAATCCATCTAATTTGTGATTTTTATTTGACTCTGTGTACTGCACGCCCCACTTGAAGTGAGGTATGTTACACGGCTTAACTGAAGCTGTCAGTGGGGTTTCTCCACATTCAGTGGGTTTGCTGGAGCCAATATTGTGAATTGTGGCTGCTTCAAAAGTTGTCAAGGTGTTGCTGCAAACCCCCAGTGTGGAAAAACTCTACCAAGTGTTAAGTATCCCCATTGACAAGGCGAAACCTCATTGAGAGTGAAGAAACCCTCTTGAGTGTTGAAGCAATTACCTCGGCTGCTTTTGCACCACTAAGGAATTTATGAAGAAATTTTAATGAACCAATCCAACGTAAATGAAAATCAATTGTTGTAGCATATTCGCTGAGCACAAAAGCATCCGTATATATATACTGAAAAATGGGCCTGGCAATCACTCTCAGCACAGGGGGAAACCCACTAAGAGTACAAGAACCCCATTCTCACTGAACTGAAACTAATTAGCTCAGTTTTATTAAACCTATCATTTATGCATTTTGACTAAAGTGATTTATTGAATAAATCTGACTTCCAAGACAACCTTGGATGCTCTATAGAATGAGTTTCACTTCTAAAGCTTTTGGCAACCAGAGGATTGCCTCATGAACTTTATATGAATGGGAAAATAGTCCAGTATTGGGTTTCTCAACAGGCTCCTTCATGAATGACGCTATTTTGAGCTTACATGTGGACACTCTGAATTGGTTGCAAGGAGTGCATTTTGATGATTTAGATCAAACAACAACAATAAAACTGTTTCAGTCTATGCTTTCATACCATTTTTTTTTAAAAAAAATCAGTTTAAGTCCTAAAACCAATTGATTAAAGAAATGGGGACTAATGAGCTATTTATAAAGATGCAAGAGTTCCCACAATCCCGGTGTACGATTTCTCAACATGCTCTTTGACATTGATTAGCATGGTTATTTTTCATTTGGACCTTTCTCTCTATTTCAAGACGGGGGATCCCTTTGTAAGAGGAACAGCATATAAGAGAATAAGCTCCACAGTCGGACAATATAAACCATCAGTCTTGTCATGGGAGAACAAGGGAGTGTGGAAAAACTCCTTCTGAATTTGTTTGCATCCCATTTATTTCTTACAATACCTTCCCTGTTATTGTATGGCTACAAGGAAGTAGCACAGTTTACATCCGTTACAGTAGTGACAAAGCAGATGCTTTAACAGTTACCATTTGCAATGGGTACAGTGGGCGAACCTTGACATTTGTTCATTTCATTTCAACCGAACATTCATCTTATCATTAATATTTTGGTGACACATTCATGGATTTTCTTTCCTCATGGTTTTTGTCAGAGCTCTGCCTTTCCTGTTTGTAGCAATCGAATTTCTACTGTGAATATAGTTATTGCTTGAGGCCACCTGAGCAAATCTATAAATGAGAATTTAGTCATGCCATGATCTTGGAGTTTATGGAATGCTAGACTGATTTTCTTGTCTGTTGATGTTTTAGTGGCTATTCATTGTTGAGGGATCCACACTTCAATAAGGGCCTTGCGTTCACTGAGAAAGAGAGAGAGGCTCACTATTTGTCTGGTCTACTTCCTCCCGCTATCATCTCTCAGGAGCTTCAGGTAAGAAAAATGGTGATTTTCAACAGTTTGATGTTCCCATGAAAATTCCTTATCGTGAATGAGGATTGTCCATTTTCATTTTGTACAGGAGAGAAGAATGTTAGATAGTATCCGACAATATCAAGTTCCACTTCAGAAATATGTGGCGATGATGGACCTTGAGGTATGATCGACATGATAACCACTTTGAGCTTTCTTTGCGGTATGAGTTGACTCCTCGTCTTATGGTTTTGTGGTATTGGTTTGTCGTATCTTGACCTCAAGATGACTGTACTCTTCCCAATCCTGGTTTGGATTGGATATCACAAGCCTCTTTCTTTTTTTGATTTTTCATTGAATAATTGCATTATAATGCTCTTGCTTTTGTTCATGATGTTAATGTTTACGTATCATTTTGCTGTACAGACATGACACAGGCTGATGGCTTCAAGTACCTAGCATTAAGAAAACTTGTATATGCATTTTGGACCAGACATGCCAGCATATAGTGCTTGGACAATGAACAATCCTTTCTTTATGTTACTCTAAATGCAATATTATTTTCATAAGCTACATGTGGAAAAAAAATAGCCTATCTACTAACTTCAAAGTTACAATGAGCTCTTATTCGTAGCAAAATTCTGGATGAACATAACATAGTCTGTACATGTATTGCATTCTCTGCAGGAAAGAAATGAGAGATTGTTTTATAAGCTTCTCATCGACAATGTTGAGGAGCTGCTTCCTGTTGTGTACACTCCAACTGTTGGGGAAGCTTGCCAAAAATATGGAAGCATCTTCAGGCGTCCTCAGGGTCTTTTCATCAGCTTGAAAGAGAAGTATGAATTTCTTTAAGCCTAGCACATCTACAGTATCTCCTTGACTGACACGTGGAGATTGCTTATGTTTCAGGGGTAAGATTCTCGAGGTGTTGCGGAACTGGCCTGAGAAGAGCATCCAAGTTATTGTAGTGACTGATGGTGAAAGAATTCTAGGACTTGGTGACCTTGGGGCTCAGGTACCGTTCATGTGGTTGGGGATCGATTCACTCAATAATCAAACAAATAAAGAAAATAGAGAGACAAGATTTACATGGGAAAAACCCTCAAGGGAAAAAGAAAACCCACGGCCGCCAACGAAATTTACTATGAAAGATGATACACAGAGTTCTATTTACATGAGGTATTTATAAGCCTAAAATAAAATGATTTAAAAATAAATCAGATCTCGTACGGATGCATCGCGCACGGCCTGTCAGGACCGTGCTCAGAGAACTTACGAAAGGCATCGCGCAAGGGCCGTGCGTGCCTTCTTCGTCAAATTCCTTTAATGCACACAAATCAGGACCACCCTCACAAATCTCCCACTTGGGACTGATTCCCAAACATCAATCAACATGAAACATCATCGATGACTACTTGCTAACTTACATAGGAAGACCAATAGAAGCTGAACAGGACTTCAGCTTCTCCGCCATAACTGACTTGGTAAACATGTCCGTAGGATTGACTTTCGTAGCAATCTTCACTAGTTCAAAGAACCCATTCTCAACATGATCTTGGATAAAATGATATCGAACGTCGATGTACTTCGTTCGAGAGTGGTAGGCAGAATTCCGCGCTAACTAAACTGCACTCATGCTGTCACAATGCAGTTTGCATTCAATCTGTCGGTGTCCCACTTCTTTCACAAGATCCCTCAACCAAATCAACTCCTTACACGCTTTCGAAAGCGCCATGTACTCTACCTCAGTTGTCGACAATATCGTTACCTTTTGCAGTCTAGACACTCATGAGATCGTACCGCTGCCAAGAGTAAACACGTACCTAGTTGTACTCTTCCTCGTATCGACGTCACCTGCCATGTCAGAATCCGAAAACCCGTGCAACATCATCTTTGCATCACTAAACTTCAACACCATATCTTGCGTACCAGCATGATATTTTAGTATCTATTTCACAGCATTCCAGTGTTAAAAACCAAAATTTGACATAGACCTGTTGACAACTCCCACTGCTTAGGAAATATCTGGTCTCGTACAGACCATCGCGTACATGAGACTACCTATCGCAGAAGCATGAGGGACTCTAGCCATCTTGTCCCTGTCCTCATCAGATTTCGGACTGTCTCGTCTCGAAAATTTTCTGAACTGTCTAGTCAAAGGAGTAGACACGGACTTGACACTCTTTGACACAGCTTCAGCTCCTTGATCTTTCTATCCCCTTCAATTCTGAGGCCCAAAATCTATTTAGCAGTGCCCAAATTTTTCATACAGAACTTCCTACCCATCTGCTCTTTCAGCCTATTGATTCTTTGCATGTCAGCATATGCAACTAACATATCATTCACATATAGTAGTATAACAATATAAGAATCACCGCAGCTCTTGAAGTAGCAACAATAGTCCTTGTAGCAGCGTTTGTAACCGTTTCCCACCATGAAATGATCAAATTTGAGATACATTGTCTTGGCGTCTGTTTCAAACCATACTCTTCTTCAACTTGCAAACCAAGTGTTCTTTACCTGTCTCTACATAACCTTCAGGCTGTCACATATACAGATCCTCATACAAATCACCATGCAGAAAAGCAGTTTTCACATGTAACTGCTCTAAATGAAGATCCTCAGCAGCAACCAAACTCAGCACAACTGGTATAGTAGGCAACTTAACAACAGGAGAGAAAATGTCAATAAAATCGATACCTGTCTTCTATTGGAAACCTTTTACCATCAATCTGGCCTTGTATCTCTGCGAACCATCAGGTTACTGCTTCAAACCTTTACACCCACTTATTCTGATTCGTCTTTCTTCCCAGCTGGAAGTCTCACCAAATTCCAAGTCTGATGGTCTGATGGGCGCGTAGCGACTCCATGTCATCATCCATCACTTTCTCCCACTCAACCTTGTCACTAACATGCATTGTCTCATCATAACAACTCGGTTCATCACTATTAGTTAGTAACAAATAGTTAGCAAAAGGAGAATACCAATTTGGGACATTTGTCTCAGGAACCGATCGTCCAGTCGCACTATGACGTGGTGAAGATGGTGGCGGTGGTGATGATGGAAATGACTATGGCATAGTCAATGTTGGCTCAACAGCTGTAGACGGAGACGATGACGAAGACTCTGTCTCACTCTGACTGACATCATCTTGTTCACTTTGAGCATCCTGTGTTGGCGTACGCTCCAATCTACTTCCTTCCACATCATTAGAAGAGCTATCTAGATCATAGAACTCATGAATTATCTTCTTGCTCTTCTCAACAAGCTGATCCTTGTGGAAGACTTTCTCATTGAAGATCATATCTCTGCTTCTAATTAGCTTGCGACCTTCATGATCCCATAGCCGGTAACCATAGCTATCCTCACCATAACCTAAGAAGATGCAAATTTTGGACTTTGCATCCAACTCAGACCGTGCAACTGATATGGACATAGGAGATACAACTGAAAACTCGCAGATGTGATAAATTTATCTCCTTTCCTGTCCGTCCTCCTCCGATAGCCTACAACCAATCGGCAATGACGGTCCTCTGTTGATCAAATAAACTGCAGTATTCACAGCTTCAGTCCAGAACTGTTTCGACAAACCTGCATTACACCTCATGCTTCTAGCACGCTCTGTAATAGTTTTATTCATACATTCAACAACGCCATTTTGCTGCGGAGTTTCATTAACGGTCTTAACCCTTCTGATCCCATTCATAGCGCAATAGTCTTCGAACTCTTGGCTATTATCTGACCTCAAGCATTTCAGTTTCAGATCTGTCTGATTCTCTACTAAGCTCCTCCACTTCTTGAACACATCGAACGCTGTTGACCGGTCACATTGTTGAAATCATTCGGATGTTCTGTCATAGGCTTTCCATTGGTCTTCTTTATATTGAACAAGCGTTTAATCAAAAATATCTTGTTCGTAATTGAGGGTTTCTCGTACAACTTTGTCAAAGCATCCATGAGAGCTTCAATTGTCTTCTCTTTCGAGATGTTGAACGCAACGGCGATGACAACGAAAGACGAATGGCCCGCAATGCCTTCCGATCAAATAAATCTCATTTTTCCTTGCTCATATCCGTCGGTTTGTTCTTCTCTCCACCCAAGGGTAGGTAGATTTCCTTATGATAGAGGTAATGCTCCATCTGCATCTTCCAAATCACAAAATTTGTCCCATCAAATTTCTCCACTCTGATCTTTCTTTCATCCGTCATGGCTCCCACTCAATCAGAGAACCCTAAAAGAACGATCTTTAGCACGAAGACAATCCACGAAATAGATCCGTTGAAACGATCGGATCTCGTCGATCCAAATTCAATCAATCACCCGATCTGAGTGATTAGGGTTTGTAAAATCACTCCTCACATCATGTGTTTAATCGAACTTCGCTCTAATACCACTGGTTGGGGATCGATTCACTTAATGATCAAACAAATAAAGAAAATAGAGACACAAGATTTACCTGAAAAAAATCCTCAAGCAGAAGAAAAAACCCACGGCCGTCAACGAAATTCACTATGAAAAGTTGATACACGGAGTTCTGTTTACATAGGATATTTATAGGCCTAAAATAAAATGATTTAAAAATAAATCAGATCTCGTAAATATGCATCGCGCACGGGCTCTCAGGCCCGTGCTTAGAGAACTTGGGAAAGGCATCGTGCACGTGGCACGGCCTGTGCGTGCCTTCTTCGTCAAATTCCTCAAACGCACACGAATCAGGACCACCCTCACACATGTTTGTAACAATGTGTCCCTTCTCGGTGAAAAAGTAGGGTAACAAATCACACCTGAAGTCTTATTAAATATAAAACAACTCGTGCTGCATTTCCCGCTCCTTTCACATGGCATTTCTATTTTCTTCTTTGGCTTAACCATAGGCATGCTCGTGGGACTGACTTGTAGGGATGCTTTGTTTCCAGGGGATGGGAATACCTGTGGGAAAACTGGCTTTGTATACAGCACTTGGAGGTGTTCGTCCTTCTGCAGTAAGCATCACTACCACTATTCTTTTCTTTCATTTGACGCATGGTTTCAGAGGTCACTGTATATACAGTTAGATTTGCCTCTCAGAGATCACAGCTTTATAGTTAGAATCTTTGATTGGCTCATAATGGCATACACCCTTTATGGGAACACTTTAGCATGAAGATCATCTACCTCAACACTGATGCACGAAGACCATCTTTGCCTTGCTTTATATAATTTCTGTTTCTTAATTCTTAATTCTGTGCTCTCAGTGCCTGCCTATAACTATTGATGTGGGGACAAACACTGAGAAACTGCTGAATGATGAGTTCTACATTGGACTCAAGCAGAGAAGAGCTACTGGAAAGGTCTTGTTACATATTGCATTCATTTATTTAAGATGGTATAACTTGTCATGTCTGAAATGAAGAAATTAACGTCATATCTTTCAGGAATACGACGAACTTCTGGACGAGTTCATGACTGCATTGAAGCAGAACTATGGAGAAAAAGTCCTTATTCAGGTTCAGCACCTTGTTGAAGTTCATGTGATTTGTTTCACCCTATATGTTCTTCTGTCTAACTCCACTCATCTACTATGTACTGAAAATTGCACAGTTTGAAGACTTTGCGAATCACAATGCCTTTAGGCTGCTTTCAAAGTACAAAGACACTCATCTTGTGTTCAACGATGATATACAGGTTGTGGAAGTACCACGCTTATAGAAACACGATATAAATCACTGTTTTCTTTGACTTATAAAGCCTTTTCCTTAACAGGGAACAGCTTCTGTGGTCCTTGCGGGTGTTGTCTCCTCCCTAAAGCTGATTGGTGGTACCTTAGCTGACCATACATTCATGTTCCTTGGAGCTGGAGAAGTATTGTGTTCCTTCCTTCTGTATCCTCGCACGTGTACCTGTTTTCACTCTTTCGTGTTCCTTGACATAATTGATATAAGAACCAAAGCAGTGAGTAGAAGATTGTGTAATAAAGGCCATAGGGATGGTAAATCCGAGGGACTGTCTGTTAACGAGAATTGGCTTTATGGATGCCTCGCATTGTTCATGCTTTCCTCTTATTCATGAAAAGTTAGGACTAGTCGCCACTCACCTTAATGAGTTTCGAGACTTTCTGGCGTTGCCTGTTTTTATTGATGTTGACGCTAGCTTTGTCATCTTAGCCAGCTGTAGGAATAGGATGTTATGAATCCTGGCTTACGTTCTGACTATTCTTACTGCAGGCTGGTACAGGTATAGCTGAGCTTATTGCTCTCGAGTTGTCAAAAGAGGTATGACATCTTTTCTCCATGCTAGGCTCTTGATCAATACATTCAAGGATTATGAGAAGATTTTACCACTATTGCAGACAAAAGCTACAGTGGAAGAAACCCGAAAGAAGATCTGGCTGGTTGACTCCAAGGTCGCGAAGTGCCTATCAAGTCTAAAGGATATATTGTCAATCTGGGTGGTTGAGGGTATGATTAAATGTCATTACTTTTATGCAGGGATTGATTGTCGACTCTAGGAAGAACTCACTTCAAGAATTCAAGAAGCCCTGGGCGCATGCACATGAACCTCTACCAGACCTTTTAAGTGCAATCAAGGTACAAAATAATTATTTCTTGTCCCCAATTGCTGATATGAGGGCAGACTTGATCTATGTATCTGTTAAAGAATAATTTACCCACATCTGGTAAGACAAAAATATAACAAATATGTATATAAATCCCGGGCCACTACACTTATTACCATTTGTTCGTGAATTGGAACCCCAGAGGTTTAATATATGGTATTAGAGCTTAAAGACCCAACGACCTAATACTCCACGCCACCCAAATATATGAGGCGCTCGCGTGAGAGGACGTGCTGAGAATGGTTTATCCACATCGGGTAGGGCTTAAATATATTAGATCTTGGGCCACTCACATGCATTGACAATTGAACCCCAGAGGTTTAATACTCGCATGAACTCCTGCACAATAGGAGAAAAAAAAAAAAAAAAGGCGGTATCATATGACTTTACATGTTTTAACCCACTATACTAAGATATGCATCAGTTGAAAAACACCAGCAAAACACACCAGGTTTTTTGTTAGTATCATCTATAGCACAAAGCAATAATATCCCTTGTAAACTTCTGGGCTCTTCTCCTTCTTGCCAAAAAGTTCGATTTATTTCATCACAAATGAAGCAAATCATGCTCGTATTTAGCTACCTCCTCTGAATAGCACTGTAGGATTTACCTTTTGTGATTGTAACAGTCATCCATGCACACCAGCCATCCCATGCTTTAGGGCCTTGGTCGAGCTTCATTTCTGCAACCGCTCTTTGTGTAACAGTCTGTGGATAAGAGCACTTAGGTGATCCTCGTCTTCTTTTCTTTTCAACATAGAATGCATGCATCATCAGGAATAGGTTATGCAGATAAGCTCATATAGCCAGGAACTGGTTCTGAGCCTGTTATGTGCATACAGCCAAGCGATGTAGGAAAACCTAGACTGTATATCATGCCTCCACACTACATCATTGTAACGATTGGCACACTAAATCATGGCAATAATCACGTCGACAGTAGGGCAACACTAAATCGATCTGAAGTCAGTAGCCTTGGAGGAGTTAGAGCATCTAGCAATTCAGCCGACCAGGATGATGTTGATTCCCCTCAGTGGTTTATGATTCCTGAAGAATTCATGGACTGTGATGGTTACCTCTTTTTCTATAGTGAACCAGCACTTGTTGAAAAACAAAGCCTTAAAGCCATATCGATACCTAGGACTTCGTAGCCGTCTATGTCCATGATGCTTGCTTCACATCATCTACTGCACGGAATTCAGCAACCAAAATGCTTTGCTGCTTCAGGACCAATCCTATAGCTACGACATCCTAGAGCGAGTCCAACCTTGGTGTTAAAATGAGTGTCATTATTTTATAATTTGGCACCGGCACCAAAAAAATACATTTGACACTAATTATAGAACCGTTGTTCCAATGTATGGTTTTATTTTAAATCCCCAAAGGTTCCAATTATGACAAATTCCTCAGAATCATAACATTTTCGATTTATCCTTTACGACTTTAAAAATCTAGGAGTATATAATAATCTATGATCTTTTGTCATTAAATTTTCAACACGTAGTATGCTTTTTAACTTTATGTTCAACCATTTTTTCACTTTAATTGTCCATTCACACATTTTATTAATTTTTCAACTATATTGTTATCTAATTCTTTATTAAAGTATTTAACTTGTAGCCAATTGGTAATTTTTTGAACACAGAAAAAGAAAAAAGATAGTCACTATTAATGACGTGACAACTATAGATGCACTTATAATTGGTGTCAAATATCGATTCAATTATAGATAGGTTCAGTCATTCAAAAAAAAAAAATTAAAAAAATTATAGATTAGTTTTATTTTGACACCAGTTTTAGTTCATAATTGGATCAAAGTTTTTTCCATCAGTTGCTAAATTATAAAAATAGCATCACTTGTAGAAATGGCTGACATTTTCTCCTATTCTCCGTCAATGTTACCATTAAGTTTATGTTGTGCCTTATTATTATTATTTTTTAAATTTGTATTCATTTTTCTGTTTATTTTGTAATATTTTGTATTGAAGCTAATGGATTTGCTTTTCTCTTCAGGCAATCAAACCTACAATCTTGATTGGAACATCTGGACATGGAAAAACTTTCACGAAGGAAGTTGTGGAAGCAATGGCCGCTATCAATGAGGTGTGGTGTTCTTCTGATTTCCTTGTAAATTCAAGATGAACGTTGGGGTCTTGAACTCTATGACAAGCATTTAATGCTCAAATGATGTGGACTATTTCTTTTAATTATTTCTGCAGAAACCTCTTATTTTGGCTCTTTCTAATCCAACATCTCAATCTGAGTGCACTGCAGAGGAAGCTTATACTTGGAGTGAGGTAAGCTGCAGCCTGCAGTTTTTTCTTGCTACATACTTCTTGTCTCGTTGATAGTTCATACTTGACTGATGATGTATCTCCGTGTTTCCACAAAGGGTCGTGCTATCTTTGCTAGCGGGAGTCCTTTCGACCCAGTTGAGTACAAAGGCAAAACCTTTGTTCCTGGCCAGGTAATTTCATATAAACTCTCCATTCTTCGTGCCTCTTGTTGTAGCATTTAAAAGGGCCGTCCATTCTTACGGTTTTTATTATTATTCAGGCCAACAATGCTTATATCTTCCCTGGTTTTGGCTTGGGTTTGGTCATTTCTGGCGCCATACGAGTCCGTGATGATATGCTGCTGGCAGCTTGTAAGTGATTTCTTCCTTCTTTTGTTTCGTTCTGTAATGATGTTGAACTAATGATATAGTGCTTAGGATCTGAATAATTTCCTCTCCAAATGCAGCGGAAGCTTTAGCAGGTCAAGTTACACAAGAGAACTATGACAGGGGGATGATTTACCCTCCGTTGTCTATAATCAGGAAAATATCAGCTCATATTGCTGCTGCTGTTGCTGCTAAGGTGTATGAGCTTGGTGAGTACTCGTCACGCCCTTCCTCCTCCTCCTTATTACTCTTCTTTTTTCATCAAAGGTATTAAGAGTTGTCATATTTTTCAGTCATCTACTAGTTCTTGTATCAAGTTACTCTTTGTTAATTTGTAGGGTTGGCCACTAGGCTACCTCGTCCAGCTGATCTTGTCAAGTGCGCAGAGAGCTGTATGTATAGTCCAATTTACAGGAGCTACCGTTAAAAGGAAGAGGAACTCGTTGGCTTCTTCGAGTCGGTTTCCTCGAGCTTTTCCTCAAGCTGCCGACCATAATATTTTTCTTAATGTGGAATGTTTACTGCTGCTGCTTACAGCTCGGGATGGGTTGTACATAACTTCTGCTTTTCGAGTTTTCATTCTGCATGTTGTTGCTCGCAAGAATATTACTGAAGTGATAGCACTATCACTTGGGTGTGTAATTTCTATATAGCACCACGGTTATGTTTCCCAATAAAATACAGAGTTCTCTCGGTAAGTCATGCAGGAGCATGACAAGCACAAATACAGTAAGAGTTGCAGGCTATAATCTAAGTTTTGAATTTTCATTTTTCATTGTTTGACTTGTTGCTGAGGAAATAATGCTGATATCATTGTTGCGTGAAGTGCAACTTCTTATCCGAAACATGATTGTGTTATTGACGCAGGGCCGAAAATTGTGTTATTGACGCAGCGCGGAAAATTGTGTTATTGATGCAGCGTGGAAATTTTAGATTGGATTTTTATTTTATTTTTGGACACAAACCCACCTCACATCTATATTATTTATTACAAAAAATCACATTTATATTATTTATAAAAAAAGAATCAACCGAAATCTACATGGCAGCGAGCCCTGCTGCAATTCACCGATTTGTGCTGGGAAAAAAAATCAAAGTATTGTGTTTCGGTTTCCATCTCCCACTCTCTTTTGAGCCCCAATCTTAAATAGAAAGGACACAAGAAGTTCTTCCCCAAGCTCGCAATGAAGATTTCGATCTATTCTCGTGTCTTTGTTTTCGATTTTCTCGTAATTTCCTCGAGTCGAGAAGTTGAAATCAATAAAACCACTCAATTAAAAGAACCCTAATTCTCTAACATCTTCGATTTGAACCAATTGGATTGAAAGTATTGCATCAAACCACTTCAATTGGTTTTCGATTCGTGGTCCATGAGATCGATATTTTGTTAGCCCGAGTGGTGGTTGTATACATAGTGTACGAAACCCGTCAATGAATGGTGATGAGGACTGGGTAAAAGAGAAGGGAAGATGAAACGCAAATTGCCCACAATACTTGCGTTGCAGCAGCCGAGCTGATTGCCCTATGCAACATAGTATTTATTATCAACTCATATGGTTTTGAACACATCATTTTAACTATTTAGTCTTATCTCAGTTAAAACTTAATAAAATAAGATAAAATAATGAAAACGTCTTCAAAGTTTCTAAATGTTTACAAAATCATCCAACCTATCTTTCCTTATTCCTTTCTATGGAAATGAATTCACCAATTTTTCCTAAATCACAAAAACCCTAGATGGATGATTTAATTCTCAACAAGTATTTCTCCGTTTTCATCAATTGAATCAGAAAGCATGGGCTGAATTTCTCATTGTCGAAATCCGTTGGTCATATTTTCTTCTTGCTCAAAGACCGATTTTATATTATTATGCCCAAAGTTCTATCATGACTTGAAGAAGAAGAGGAGAAGATATGGAAGCCTATTAGAGGAAAATTCTCATAATATAACTCGTTCACCACAGCAGCGTACCTGAACTCCACAACCAGACAAATCTGCGACTTTTGTAACTAGAAAGGACCAATAAACACCCTCATTTCCTTGTACAGATATTCCAGCTTTGAACCTCTCATTCGAGACCAATCCCACCCCTGCCGTACACTGTTGTATCAATCCATTTCTTGAGTCCTAGAGCCTACAACCATACTCAGATATTAGGACATTCTAGGTACAATGTGTTCATCTATTTCTGCTAGGGGACCAAACATAAGATATCAGCTTCGTTTAGTAACATTAATATGTTGAATGCATGATATACGATACAAAAAAGGTTTTTGGTTCTTGTAAAAGAAGAGCACCGCGTTTCCGTGTCTTCTAGAAGCCTATTGGGTGATCCCTCTCTACCTTCAGTTAGTCAAAACGGATGATGAAGTTCCGGTAAACGATTAACATGCTTACAACGTTTTCTTTTTCTATTTTTCATCCTTTTTACTGTGGTCCAGTTGAGGTTATAGGTTGACCATCATCTTAATTGCCAAAACAGCTTTATATTTGAGCATATATGAGCCTCGTTTAGTTATGTGTCTGTGGCATTAGCATTTTACCCAAATATTTCAAAGTAATACATGTTTAAATCTAATAACATCTCTTTCTAACCATGGCTACAACAGCAGCAGGTGTGATGAGGAAGACAAGTTACACCAACTCCAGCAATAAGAAGGGCAGTAAGAATCCATATAGGAATCTTGGCCGTGACGATTTTTCTGCACTTCTGGTAAAAATAGAGGAAAAGAAGCAGAAGATCATTTCTGAGGTTGGCCCTGAACGTGTGTCCGTTGTTCGTTTCGTCCACTCGGAGGATCACAAGCTAAAACCAGTAATTTTCTTGTCCAAGGGCAAGAAGCAATTGGATGCTAAAACTGGGAGCTCTGATCGAGCTGGTGCTGCGGTGGAAAAGCAGCCGGATAAGCAGATTGCAGCAGCAACCTCCCCATCCCTGTCAATAACATCTAATGCTGCACCTGTAAAAAGGATAAGCAAAAATAGTAGTAAGAATCCTTTTACAAATCTTGGTCTTGAGAAGTTCTCGACGGTTCTGGAAGAATTACAAGAGAAGAAGCAGAAGATCCTCAGCTCACAAAAGAGTCCCGACGAAGTATCGCACGTTCTTTTCTCCTATTCGCAGGACAACCAACTGAAGGCAATTGTTGTCTCAGAAAAGGGTCAGAAGGCAAAAGTGAAATTCTACAGCAATAGCAACCAGCATAGAAGAACAGAAACTGAGAAAGTCTTAAATAAGAAGATGGCCGCTGATACAGCAGCTGATAAGGGAGAAGAAAGGAAGGACAGGATGGTAACAGAAACTATGGTGAAGCAAGAAACTAAAGAGGAAGCTCTCCATGAGCCGACTTCAGCAGTAGAACCTAAAGAAAACGAGGATAGATCAGCGCTCGTAGAGCAGAACGAATCAGTAGAGGCCGAAATTGAAGAATTCATGCTTGAAGGTGCTAGTGAGAAAACGAGGGTGTATGCGAAGTATGCATATGATTTTGGGTGTGCAATTGTGATTTTGCTGTTGGTGGTTTCATACTTGGCTCTCTATACGAAGTATAAGAGTGCAGTCCAGCTCCTAGAGCAGCAGACTAGATTTTGTTAGCGGTTGAAGTAATAATAATCTTATTTATTAATCAGTGCTAGGTTATTGGGAAGCTGATCATTCGGAATTAGCTAAAATGGAGAAAATATCAGTGACGAATAAAATCAAGTCATCAACCATCGGTTAAAGTTTGTATCTATATGATTATAATGTGTATGTGTTGGATCTTTTATCACATTAGAAATGACAATTTAGAGACATGAGATAAGGAAAGTTAGCAAGAAAAGAAGAAAAGGAAGTAATAATCAGAAGAATAAAAGAGAACAATGGTGTTGAGAAAGATGATCAATTTTACGATTTGTTTCAATCTACGAGAAAATGTTCGAAACAACCAAAGAAAAATAACCAATAAACAACCTGACATATAAAGGTCTTGTTTCTAAAGGCCTTATTTGTGAGTTGATAAAAAGGAGGGAAGGAGAGAGAAAGGAAAAGATTCTACCTAGATTAGTTGATGAATGCGTGCTTTTTAAGTTTTTGGAGGAGAGGAAGCCGGAACGAAGATGAAAAGTCATTTATTTTTAGGTGAAAAAGTTAAGATCATCTCTCTCTCCAAACAAATATATTTTTCTATCATAATAAAGTGAGGATAAATAGATATTTTTATTATAATTTTTTTAAAACTTACAAATAAAAAAAATAAAGTATTTAACTTCTTTCATAAAATTCACAAACAAAACAAAAATAAAATTACATACTTTACATTTTTTTTCCCTTTATTTCACTCTCATTTATCTCTTAATCTCTTTTTCTAAAACTCATAAATTATCAAAAATTTAAGACCCATTTTATATATATCTTAATATTTTTTCTTATACGGAACCCTATTGAAACATAAAATATAAATAGCACTAATCCAATCAATATGAAATAACTAAATAAGATTCACATTATAATAAACCTCGTTGACAACAATAAAAAATAAAATGAAATTCCCCTCTTGGACTGGGACAAAATAGAATTCCCAGATTGATTTCAGCAGATCCAAATGGCAGTTCTCCCCCTGCCGTATGCCCTCTCCGCTTTGGCGAATCACAGGGTCTCACTTCCCCTTTTTCGGCTCAGATTTTCGGTTCCCGCGAATGGGTTTTCTCCATTCAAAAGAATTCATTGTTCTCTTCGTGCAGGTGAAGTCTCTCTTCCTCGCATCATGATCTGTTGTTCTCGTTGTTGGTTATTTGTCTCATCATGGTTGTATATATATGCTATTGGGAATTGATGATTCTTTGAGATTTATAGGCTTGGATGAAGAGACTCATTGGCTTCTGGTCTCTCTTGGTTAAAGGCCCAATGAATGCCCCATTCGCATAGCCAACATATTATGCCTATTTTACTCCGTACCGTTTCAAGTTTCGTTGTCATTTAGGTCAAAACACACAAATTAAGAAATCTTAATGACAAAAGGAAATTTCATTCTTGTCCTTATTAATGATAAAAGGAAAGTGGTGATTGCATTAAATGAGTCCCACGACAGATATTTTGAAACTCTATTCCACTTCCCAAACAACTAATAAATTTATACGGATTATATTTTTATCTCACGTTTGTAAAGGCAAACAAGCAACAACTTGTATAATCCTGTCATAGGGAGGGTGATATGCACGCAGTTTACCCCTATTGTAACATCACAACACGTAGACTCTTTCCTGATGTCTTTTCATACATTTATAGAGGAATTAGCTAATTAAGTTGATACGTTCAATTGGAGGTATGAGGCTTTGGAGTCTATGGTGGCAGTGGTTTCTGAAGTTGTATGAAAATGGTATTGGCTGATTGAAAAGCGGAATGGGATTCTCTGCAGTTGGTGAAAACTGCAAAGGTGTGCTGTCCATGTTTTGGGTGTGGAAAATTTGAGTTTTTTTTTTTTTTTTGATTTTTTGGTTTTTTGGTTTTGGTTTTGGTTTTTTTTTTTTTTTAAATAAGGGGAAGATGAGCTATTTGGTGTGGACTGCACCACAGTATCACTGCAGAGGATCCGCCTCCTTGAAAAGCTGCATTATTTTGTAATTTTTCCAGATTATGCAAGTAAGGCTACTGTGTCACAGTCTTCTGCGGCGCAGTCAGAAATCATATTTTTGGGCACAGGAACAAGTGAAGGGATTCCTCGTGTCAGCTGCCTCACAGATCCTCTAATGTCTTGTCCAGTACGTGACTTGTGTCCCTCTTGTGTCATTGTTCTTGATGTATTCATATCTAATGAATTTGAGCTTTTCATAATAGGTGTGTAACAAGGCTAGTGAACCTGGTGATGCAAACAGGAGACGAAATACAAGCATCCTTGTCCGCTATCCTCATTTATCTGGGAGAAGAAACATTCTGATAGATGCTGGAAAGTATGTATGAGATTCCCAATTGCCAACGTTACAAAATTTCTCATGGCACACCATAAACTAGAAATCTCATTTCGTCTGTAGATAAAGAAATCATGAAAAATTATTCCTGCAGGTTTTTCTATCATAGTGCACTTCAGTGGTTTCCTGCTTATGGGTAAGGTAACATTATGCTCTTCTGCAATGTCTAATTCATGAGAACCCGTGATAAGTTACATTTAGTATTGGATTACACTGACTGATTTGTGTCTGTGCATGGGTCCTTCCATCATCATAAACATAATGGAACTCTGGATTATTGGCTAACACGAAAACTTGCTTGAAGTAAACTCGCGTTGCATAATCTTTGACTATTGCTATGTGTTATATTTTTTTTCTGTTACTTTTCCCACACTACCTGGCCTAAAAGTACTTGTCGAGTTACCCAAAGATATCTTTCTGAGATGGCTTTTTTATCCTGATTTAAGTAGTACTCCTCTCACCATGTCCACAAAGTTTCACAAGGGTAATTCAAGGAGGAAGATGCTTTTCATCCTACCCAACGATGGTTGAGCAAATTTCAGGTAGAAAGGCTTGATGGACTATCAAATCTGTGTAATAAGTGTAATTAATTTTGGTTTTGCTTTTCAGTTTTGAGGGTTTTGATCGACTGATATTGATCGATCCAAAAAAGTGTGCATGTATTTGGTGCGAACCTCATCCCTTGTACATGCAGCATTTACTATGGTTAAGAATATCGGTTATCAGTATTATAAAAACAAGTGGTTAGTTCTGTCAACTATTTATTCGCCAGATTAGGCTGAGGTGGAAGAAACT
Source organism: Drosera spatulata (assembly GCA_035668315.1). Classification (NCBI taxonomy): domain Eukaryota; kingdom Viridiplantae; phylum Streptophyta; class Magnoliopsida; order Caryophyllales; family Droseraceae; genus Drosera; species Drosera spatulata. Next base: position 31,041 of record JAOVYX010004106.1, read on the forward strand.
GTCAGCATAAGACCAAGATATGGCATTGCGGCTAAAGAGAATTGATAATACTTGACTTTAATACTGCTAAGGATTTCTAATTGTGTTAGTTTGTCTTCCAAGACATATTTTATGCAATGTTGCCATTGTTGTGGAAGAGCTGGTCCTAAGAATAGCCGTAATGAAGCACACTGTTTGTTTTGTAATTATCGAAAAAACACTTTCTTTTTCTTTTTTCTTTTTTTGATGAAGGGTTTCTTAATTAAAGAATTAAAGTAGCTCAAAGATGTAAACTTAATTGATTGCAAATCTCGTCATGTCCAGTTCAGGTTTATGATTGTTCAAGTGTAGACTAGTAGTTTCGCTTGAAGTTCAATAGGCAACATGAAATATCAAGGAAGCAGGAGATGTTTTTTTAACTAGTAAGCACTTAGCCAGCTCCATTGTGCTTTTGAAAATCACCTTTTCTTGTGATTAATTGCATATATTGAAAGTATTATGTGGTTGAGATGGCAGTGCGAAGGACATGCTTAAACATAAGGATCGGAAACATGAAATTCAGAGTATTGAGTTGAACAAGGCATCTCCTGTGTTCCCATGGGAGTGAAAAGCAGAGAAGCCTTACTTTTTTAAGAATGTATTTTCAGCCACTATGCGTACGAGTTCTCTTGATAATAAGACTAAGAACTCCGAGCGGCAAATGAAATAATTTATTTCGATAATTTATTTATTTATTTATTTTGATTTTAAGTAATTAATTAATTAATTTTTATTTTTGCAAAACAAAACTTAGCAGATTGAGGAGGCACTCTTTGCTGTGGCTGTATATCACCTATGGGTCGAAAACAAAAACAAAATAAAATAAGAGAGAAAGAAAGAAGCAGGAAATTCTTTCAAGGTTTCTAGGCAATATGCTGAGCTACTAGTTAATTGAATAGAGAAATGATCTTCATTTGGGGGAATAAACAAGTTTGCTGTACTCAGAGTCAGGGTTTCAATGATAAGGGATGCCCAGCATCCTCTCATATTATTGCTTGTCACAGGTAGAATGAGATCAAATCTCTTACTGATGTTCGGCTCCCCTTCAAAACAAAAAGCGTAATTTGGATACTCTGAACTTAATTCTTGTCCTTCGAAGATGGGGAGAAATCCGTTAAAATCTGTTACTTGGAAAATAACTAATGTTTGACACACTAACTATACCTCTTCCTGAACTCTTGTTAGTGGCTTTCGCCAATTACACTGAAACTCTGTATAGGGATAAGCATCTTCGTCATTGGTCCAAGGTCAGTTCAGCTGTTGTATTATCTATTGAATGTAGCATTGAGAATAGAAGTTTCCATTTGATTCAATACAACAGTGGGTCAGGGAATTTCATTCATATATAGCTTCAGACTCGAAGTGCTGTCTTGGCATTCTTTTCTTGCTAGAATTGTACTTGTATGCCTTTCGTTCCTTCATCCTTGACCAGGACTTGTACTCAGATAACTAAAAACTAGACTTCATAGATGTTTCTTACTGGTCATGAGTTAAAATTTGCATTTATGATTTTCCAAAGAACTGGTTTACCTATCATTTTGCTGATTTTTATATTTTATTCTTACTTTTTGGTTTTAATTACCCGTTGCATATGTCAGGATAAGAACAATTGATGCGGTCATTATCACTCATTCTCATGCTGATGCCATTGGAGGTGCTTGAGTGCACACTTAGCAATTATTTTATAGTTGAACAGTACATGTTCCGGAAGTTAGTTGATCGATGTATTTTTCTGAGCATTGAAACATTGAAATGGTTGATCTAGTTTGTTCTCTTGCTATTTGCTAGGTCTTGATGATCTCCGAGATTGGACAAACAATGTTCAGCCTTATATTCCAATATATACTGCAAAGCGTGATTTTGAGGTCTACATGGCAATCTCTCTAGGTGCCTTTGGCTTATTATTTATGTGCCATTTTGAGTCTTTAATCATTACATATTCATGTTCATCGTATCCAATCACTTCGATGTAATATATCTATATACACATCAAAATGGTATGCCATCTTTTCATGCTCATCAATTAGTGATCTCCTTACAAATCTTGTATATCACTTATTGATAAATAAGATTATTTTTGGGAACTTACTGGTAAGTCCCTCGTTTTTTCTTTTTCTTTTTTTTTTCTTTTTTGTTGCAGTGTTATCAACCTGAAAAATAGATCTTGTTATCTTCTGATTGCGTGACTCCGGATGTAACTACTCAGGTTATGAAGAAGACACATTACTATTTGGTGGATACAAGTGTAGTTACACCTGGTGCGGCTGTCTCTGAGTTGGAATTTAATATTATTGAAGAGGAACCATTCGTCATACATGGCATAAAGGTTTGACTTTTATGGCACTTTATGTTAGAATAAACTACTCAGTTCATCATGGTTCATGTCTATGCAACCTAACTTTTAAGATTTTTGAGAAGAGATGGCCAAGTTATTAACTGTTTCTTTCTAACTTTTGAGATAGCATACTGTCTCAAGGAGCTTCAAGCTTAGATGCTCATCCTTTCAGTCATATTTTGCCTTCCTAGGTTTTTTTTTTGTTTTTTTGGTTTGGTTTGCCAAAGCTCTCAACTCTTACATATGCAAAGTGATAGGTCTACCTAACTACCCACCACCTATCATAGGGATTCCTTATTCATTGTCACCCTGGTAGGAATATAACTTCAAAATAGAGGATGGTTTGTGATTGACCACTGTAAGATAACAAATATTGTCAGATCTAATGGATGAGACTTTTTTTCATAGATTAGACAGTTGACAAGATCCAATACTAGCTAAAAATGACCCATCAGGGGCAGAACAAGGATCTGGGAATGAGGGGGGCCGATCATTACTAATATGGGTTTGAAGGGACTAAAGTAAAACGTGATAATGGATATCGTTTCTCAACAATCCGGCCTTTAAAATATGATCATCTATTCCAATAAAATATGATAACAAAAGTTTAAATTGTTGTAACACTCCAATCCTCGAAAATAAAAACCATTAAAATAAATGGTTAAAAATAATCCATAAATAACGTATATCATTTTTGAACGCATGGGTTATCGACGACTCCCAAATTTCGTAAACACAGTGTAAACGAGCGGATGATAATATCTATTGGCATAGTTGATGATAAACAACGTCGATTATCATATTTTTGTGAATGCCTTTAGTTATCTTAGTTAAAGACACTTTAGCCCCTTTTTACCCTATTAGTATATATCTACGTCAAATTTATTTATTTTAATTTTTTCTTAAGAGAAATTTGATGTGAATTATACTAAGTTTGACTTGTTTCATTAAATGCAATGAGAGAGTGACTAATGATTAATATGAAATTTTTATAGAAGTAAAAACAAGATTAATATGAAATCAAATATGAACCCAAAGTATTACATAATTGTATAAAAATAATACCCAGAAAATATATGACATATATGACATATAAGACTCGAGAAAATTTTAGATAAAATTATGTGTAATTGGAGTATTCAAATTAGTTTAGTTTTCTATATTGGATCGTTTTTGACAAGGTAAGGAATTAAAACACAGATTTGAAAAATGTGAATAAATGAAGAATAGAAGTTGTTACAAATATAAGAAACAATAAAAGGAAAGAAACAACAAAAAAATGGACAGAGTCTCATAGCGAATAGAAAGAAAAACAACTAAAAAATGGATATGGTGAGTGAATAGAAAGAAAAAATAAAAACAAAATCAATGTGTCAGTATTAGGAGTCGAACCTAGAATCTGTAAGTGCCATGCATCTCTCTTTACCACCTGTACGGCTTTTGTTATGCGTTCACATTGTACATGCAGAGATTAGGTTCCGAAAGAAAAGTCTTAAGTATATTCATACTCATCTCTCTATCTCTCTTTCCCTAAAGCATCCATAGGGAAGGTCTATGCCTTACTCTATATTTTAAGACAATTGATAATACATACTAATATATACTTGACGGAACCATGGGGGGCCGTGGTCCCTGCTCGTCCCCTCTTGGTTCTGCCCCTGGTCATACCTATCTCACTTTTGATACCAACGGAAAAGGCCCAGGTCTTCATGTGTTTTTCTAACAACGTATATGTAAAAGTAATTTGTTCAATCAATGTCATCATCAAAACATATGAACTCAATAGCTATCAATTTCTTCTACAGTTCACTCGATGTCTTTTTGCACTTGTCTTTCATTTTCAGAGCAAAGGAGATCCCAAAAACCTCACTTAAAATCTTGGGCATTGTCTCTCTATATATAGGCAACCCCAAATTTCTAGTCATTGTTGAAGTCGTTTTTTCTTTGAAACGTCACTTCCATGCCAACCTGTAACCATATTCACAGACCCGTGACTTCTGGTGTAGATGCAAAGAAGTACGCTGACACAGTACAGATGTAACAATGAACTTTGACTTCTTCTGAACCCTTCTGTAGAACTCAGCTTTGTTGCAGTAACCTCACAGAAGCAATTCAGGATCAACCTTTCTTTCATCTAAACCCTTCTATTGACCTCAGCCTTACTGTCCTCAGCCTTGCTGTAGTCATCTTCGTCAACCAGAAGCAATCCACGATCAATCATTCCTTACTGCAGAAACCTAAATGCCCAACCCATACTGTCTCTTTACTCATAACCTCAATGTTGGCAGCCTTATAGCGGTCCTCTGGACCAGTCTTATTGTGTTTCTTTCTGAACCAGTCTTGCTGCATCCCTCTCTGAACCAGCCTTATTGCATACTCATTGTAGGCTCACTTTTTTATCAGACCAATCTTAGCCTTGGTACATAGTGGGACATTCCTAGCAGGTGACCAGACGAAAGCTAGTAATGCAGGTGTCTGATGAAGTAGAAGAGGCATCATCAAAGACTCCTGTAGAAAAAGAGAAGACTCAAGAGGAAGAAGTGACTCAACCCATCCAACAGACAACTGTAGACCAGTTAGTAGGAACCTCTGCTGCTGAGACTTCAACACTTACTGCAATGACTAATGTAGATGTGGCTCCTCTGACCACCATAGATTGAGGTACATTCTCCAAAACAATTCCCCCAAAAGAGCCAGAAATGGCAGTCTTTCATGATGCAATCTTGCTATAGAGTTCCTCAAAGCTGGCACAGACCAGAACTTGCAAGATCTAATGATGCAAGCACAACAGAGCTACTCAGAAGTAAGGAAAGGTCCCATGGCATAATTAAGACAGGAATTAGCAACTCAGGGATATACAAGAAAAGAGATTGAGGACATTGAAGCCAATCCAAGGAAGATGCAAACTGAACAACCAGTCACCACCTCGACAGGCCTCAAGATCATACCAACACTGAAAGAACAGCAGACGAGACAAAAGAAACAATAACAGCATCAGTTCCAGTCTCTACTACAAGTGTGGAGTTGGGAAGTTTGTAGATGGACTAACAGCATCAGAAGTCTGTGTTATCATAACTACCATCAAAAAAACAAAAGAAGTTCCCATATCTCCAATAGCTGAAAAAGCAGCCTTGCAGACTGCCTTGTCCCTTGAGACAAGGGTCACAAGACATATGGTCAAAACAAGAGAACTGCTAGGAAAACCTCAGAAAGAAGTCTTGCTGCAGGAGTTCATCCGAAAGCGCAACCTTTCAATGAAGGGAAGGGGAAGGCAGCTCTGCAGAGGCCCAAATTAATCCCCTCTGAACCTACCATAAGGTATAGGGTCAACCCTGATGGAAGCAAAACTGAGTTGAGAATCATTGATGGGTTGACAGAGGAAGAAATTGAGCAGCTGACTTTGATGCAAAGAAAGGAAGCTGCAAAAAAGAAGAGACCAGCAGAGCCATATATCCAATTCAATAGAACCTTAGAAATCAAGGACTCCACATTTAAAACAAGACGACATAGATAAACCCAGATGCAAGCAGTAGAGTTTGTTCACACTCCTGAGGTTGAGGCATAATTAAAAAGGCTTGTTGACAAACGTGTAAGGGCAGCATTCCTCGACATCTACAACTATCTATCAAGGCTAACAATTGATAGACCATCATCGCTAAGAGACGATGACAACAATGATGATAACAATTGGCCACAAGATACAGACAACATCACAGATGAGGATGAAATCATTGACAAGGTAGCAAAGAAAAGTGCTGATAAGGAAGCCCAACCACCTCAAATCCAGGACAAGGAAACTGAAAAATCAACAGACGAATCAGAAACAAGAGAGAAAACTCTAAAGCTCTTATCTGAAGAAAAAGTTATAGGTATCTCTTTCCTGACATCTGCAGATGAGCTAGCCACAGTAAATACAGACGAAGCTGAACATGTAACTGTAATAGATGAAGCTCTGAAGTCTGCAACAGAAAAAGTTCTCACAATGGAGATCACGATAGGGATTAACAAAAAGACGATAAGGATCAACCATCACACCAATCAGAAGAAATTGTCATAATAGATGATGAAGAATCCTAAGTGTCCTCTGAGGCAAAGAACACGCAGCAAACACCAAAAGTTTCACCCGACAGAATGATAATCCAAGAGCTCTACGGACAGCTTCTTGAAGACACTCCCATCTCTAAGGCCACTGAGCACCAACAAGTCGATATAAGAAAAATGGTGTCATCCCTCAACATCCAATTCACTCCTATCTTATCTTTTGGTCTATAACAAAATACAGTCGACCCACCTTCGATAGGATTTCCACAAGCGTTGTTATATAGGGCCACCTCCAACAATCCAATGACCCCAAGACTGATGCACGGAGTCTCAAACAAGTATTGAAAGAAGTAAGACAAGAACAACCATCACCAACAACACTTGTTGCAAGATTGTCTAAACAGAAGCAACCACCTCCCTCTCCAACCTCAGATCTGCCTGCAATCGAGCACAGGCTACAACATCAAGACCAAGACATTTACAACCTGAATCAATCGACAAAGGACGGCTTTCAAGATCTCCTAGATAAACTGAAGCCAGTGGCACAAGAATTAGAATCTGAAAGAATTCCAGGGATCAATATTTTTGTACATTTTCATGAAATATTATCCGACATTGGTCCAGGGCTTCTCAAACAAATCCAGAAGAGCAATGCTACCAATCTTCAGTAGTATACCAGGAGCTCTTACCATCTGTGCAAACTAAGGAATGAGCAGAAGGCCCAAGTCCGCAGACTGTAATCATCTCTTCAAGCCACTCAAAACAAATTTCAGCAGCATATCCAGAACAATGATAAACGCTTCAATCTTCTTGATACCAGAATCCAGGCTGAGATAGCAAAGGCAATTGTAGCTCAACACAGCATAACCGTTGAAGTCAAAGCTCTGAAACAAGCCATTGAGGCTCTTACTGCCGCCCTCAATACTCAACCTCTCCCTAAATCTGATGACAACAAAAAGTGGGAAAAGGAAGTAACGGGGAAGGATGCTGATTTCGCTAAGGAGGATTGAAAAACGAAGAGAATTGAAGATACCGGGGG
>JAOVYX010004107.1:0-10488 GCA_035668315.1 Drosera spatulata
TGCTATTCTCCTCATTTGGCACCATTCGATAGTTTATACTCCCGTTGCAGGACACATATGGACATATATGAATCATCACCATTATTTTCAACCCATATAGGGATTTTTTTTTCTTAAATAGGTTGTTTTATAAAGAAAATTCCCAATATAGAATAAGAAAAAAGTTTATTCTCAAATTAAATCTTTTTCTAAATTCTATAAAGAAAAAGAGTTCTGTGCTTTTTATTTTTGAAAAATCCGTGCGTCTTTATCTGACTTGAAGAATCTACACCTTTATCTTTGAAGAAGCTGTGCGCCTTTAGTTGTATGAAAGACGCCCAGTGTCTATGATTTGCTATGAAAAACAAACATCCAAACCCACATATTAGCGTCTTTCATGTAACTAAAGACGCACAGTTTCTTCAAGCCAGATAAAGACGCACAGTTTCTTCAAAGACAAAAGATGCAGTGCGTCTCTTCTCTGTACAATTTAAAAAAAGACTTAATTTGGGAAGAAATTTATTTGTTATCCTAAATTGGGAATTTTCTTTATAAAAATTGACAACATAAAGTACTAAATTATGTACGGGTGTTGTCGACCATTGTTCATGACTCATTTTCTAGTCACATGGACAATGCTATCCTACTGAGATTAGATCTATGAGAATACTAAAACGTGACACTCATCTCTCTGTCCTTGCACTAAACTCTAATAATACAAAAAATAAAGGTCTATTTAGAAAAATTACCAATGATACAACATACATCCAGATCTAATCATTATATTTTTGTGAGGGGATTTTTACTTATAACCACTTCAAATCTTAATAATTTATAAAAAAATCATTTCAAATTTTATATTTATCAAAATGCTACTGAAATCATATGACATTAAAATAGCACTAATAAAATCATATAATATTTTCAAAAACATTATTAAAATCAAATGATATTTTGCAAAATAATTGTTATTGTTATTAAAATCGTTATCTTCAACGATATTCTTTTTGTTTTTCTTTTGTTTAATCTATTCATCAACATAATTTTTTCATCATTTTGTATGAAAACGTATTATTTTCATATTTTTTCTTCAATTCTATCAACTTTTATGATTCTCAAATCTTTGTTATCTTATTAAAATTTTCTAATTCGACGACTCAAATCATAAGGATCGTTATTTTGGATATAAAAATAAAAATATTAAAGAAAGAGCAAAAGAAAAAAATATCAAAAATATTTAAAGACAATGAATTCACCAACGAGAATAGAAATTATATAAATTTCATATGACTTAGGTAGTGTTTTTATAATTATGAATATTTAAGATAAGATTTTTTATTTATAAACTTTTAAGAATTGAAATGATTATATATAAAAGGCCTATTTATGGGATAGAGGGAGTATGATGGAGTAATTTTCAGGACAACAAACGTGTTAAGAAAGTTTTCTTTAATTGCTCCAATATTTCCAAGAAGGGGAAGAAAAGCGAGAGGATTAAATTAAGCAGGTGGGTGGCCGGCTATTGGGTAGAAGTCGTAATTAAATGGTCGTCTTATTCTTTACTGCAAACAGACAGATCGATGAATCGATTTTCGTCGAATTCTGGCAAAGTATCTTCGAGCGCATCATGCGATGAGCACTTCTTTGACAATTAGCACTAATTGCGGCATGCTAAGCTCATTTATTAATCTCTGTTTGATTGAGTATTACTATTAGTACAATTAACACTGAGACTGACCGAGACAACATAAAAACAATTACTCTCTCCCTCCGTTTCATCCCCGTTTTATTCATGTGCGTCATGATATATATACGTCAAACGTATATAAAATTGATAAATTTGATGTCGTTTGAGATAATCAAGACAAAAAATAAAATTTCTTATCAATACACTTATTACTCTTCATATTTTGACTAATTCAATATAATCCTTAAACAATTTATCATTAATAAGAACAATAATGAAATTTTCTTGTGTTATTAAAAATATATGATTAAATTTTCTTAATATGTATATTTTAGTCTAAACGACAAATAAATTGAAACGAAAGGAGTATAATCAAACTATTTTCGTCATGGACATGGTGTGTAGGAGACCAAATTTATCAATTTTATATACGTTTGGCACATATATGTCATGACACACATAAATTTAGATTTGTTTAATTAAAATTAACGATTAAAATTAAAATATAATAGAGAGATGTATCTTGGGATGAGAACTTAATAATTAATAAGCTTATTATTATGGATTTGGTCCATATCCCAAACACCTTTTAATCTTACTCATTAATTTTAATTAGATATATTTAAACTTATGTGTGTCATGATATATATCCATTTTTTATTTTGTATTTGTTAGTATGAAATACCGGAGACTGGAGTGACTACGAACATATTAAAACAAGAAGATGGGAGTAATTCTTAAACCAACTCTTTTGTACCAACCACAGGGTGTGAGATGCAACTCTGTCACAAAAACCTTGTTGGTGAAATACGAATACGAATATTCACATCAAAGGAAATCAGATAAAGACAGGATCAAAAGGAGCAACTGGATTGAATCACTCACCGGCCTATCCAATCAAAGTACAGAAAAAATGAAGTAAAGTAATAAATAGATAAATTATTAAGCGCTATTTTAGCAATCATCCAGATAGTCAAATTTAAGTTCTTATACTCGGTGATACTTATAAAACAAAAGAGTATTCCGCAAATGACCCACTTAGGTTTGAAGTAACAGAAAAAAACACTTAACATTTTATTTTTTTTTATATTATTCAATACGTATATTGAAAAATTTCGTTTTATCTCTAGATGATTAAAAAGATTATGTTATTGATGAAACGTCAAACTACACAATTTAAATTGTTATCAATGTTTCATTATAATTTTGCAAAAATTAAAGTTCGATCGTCCCGTAATGTAAATCCAAGTTTACATCGACATATATAAATGTCAAATCGTTATATATTTTTTGAAACGGAGGGAAAATGTACATCGACGGGTGTACGAAACACACATAAAAATGTTTGTGATATAGATATGTTCTCATATCATATCATGTCGACAAATCAAATGGTTTGTTACATTGATAATATTCAATCTATTTAGATGTACTATTGTTAATGTTTATCAATGTAGTGATCACTTTCAAATGGATGATTTTGGATTGAATTCACTCATCCCAAAATTCCAATTGACAGCATCCCCTTTTCCTAGTTCGAGCCATTCCACTGTTACACCATTGATTATATCCCCTCCATTTTCCAATTCTCTTCATTTTCATGTTTTTCATTTTTTCAAAGGAAAGAAAACTATTTGTAGCAAGGGATGAAGAAATTCCAAACTCTCTGCTCTCTACTCTGTTAGCTCTACAGTGCAGGTTTGCAGACAAAAAGCAGCTGCTTGTTACGAGGATAGATTTTCGCTATGCGTGCGGCACTTAAATTACTTTCTTTTTTGTTTGAGGTTAGCCTTACTCGTCATACAAAAATGATACTTGAGAATGCTAAAAAATTTGGACTTGAAAATAAACTTGTACTGAGAACACTTGAAAGCTTTACAATACTTTGGATTCGCAAGAATGTGGGATGGATTGGGATGGGATGACAAATGAGCCTTGCATCCCTTTATATACATCCTCATGAAAAATTCTAGACAATTCATCTAGACTCTTTCATACTCTTCTTCTCCTAAGTATATACAAGAATCTTCTAGACTTTTCCCCTAAGATATTTACAAGAAATGCTTTAGAATGTCTAGAGAACTCTAGAGTTGTCTACAACTTTCTCTACCTTTCAAGATTAATCTAGAAAATCCTAGATCATTCTAAAAAACTGTAGACAACTCTTTAAAAAGAACTCTATAAATTGACCCGTCCGTGACAAGCTATCCTCTGAAAAATTGACCTGATCACATCTCCTCTGAAGTCACCCAAAGTGCCCTTCCCTTTCTTAAAGAGTCACTTCTCAACGTTCACATGAATCACATCCTCATGTGTTTGGATTACGCACATCCCGTTTTTCCTAAATCCTTGTGCACGAAAGTAACGCAAAAGGACCAAAGATTTTTCGCATCCCTTCAGCAAATTGATACCTTGGTGGCTGCTTTGTCTATCTTAAAACCTTAGATAACAACTTTTGTGGTCACATATTTTAAACCGTATATCAACTTTCTCTACATATATATTATGTGTCTGCACAAAGACGTGCCACTGAAGCACATTTCACAGGTGCACTTCGTAAACAAAGCTTCTAATCAAAAGACTTCTAACAGATTGCATTCAAAACAGCAAAACTAAATCATTCCCACCTTTCGCCTCGTCCCTATGGAATACAAGTTCATCCCGCAATATAAATGCACGCAAGACAGAAACGTAAAAACACAAACTTATTCCGGCAGTAAAATACGAAACATGTCTTGAACACGGATTTTCAAAGTCAAGTTAAAAACATAACCTTCACATTCATCACGGCTGTCACACTGCAACTGGCCAAAGCATATAGGCAAGATCATTGAAGTCACACGTGCATGAAAGTTCTAATACAATAGGATTTTCGCAACCATTTAGCAATATGACTCCCTCGTGGCTTTGCCCTATCCACAGACTAAAGATGACAAATTTGTGATCCCGAATAAGAAATCATAGATCTGTCTTCCTATAAATATGTATGCATGCATACAGATTCACGATACCATTGAATCACATTTTGCAAGTGCAACTTCTGCTGTAAAAAACTCTCCGCTTCCAGAAAGTGAACCATGGAGCTTGAGTTTTCCACCCAAAGTGCACTGTCCATGGCAATACTATTCTCATTTCTATATTTCATCAACTCTTTTCGGCTAAAATATGATCGAATGAAAATAACAATAGACAAGCAGTTGCCACCGGAGCCGAAGGGTGCATTGCCCTTCATAGGCCACCTCCATCTCCTGGCGTGCTCTCCGCTAATCCACAGGACATTTGCTCGCATGGCCGACCTCTATGGACCGATCTTCACCCTCAAGGTCGGTGTCCATCGAGCCTTGATCGTGAGTAGCTGGGAGGTAGCCAAAGATTGCCTACACACAAATGACAAGGCATTTGTAGACCGTCCCAAAACAATCTCCATGGAGGTAATGGGATACAACCATGCCATATTCGGCTTCAGCCCTTATGGTCCCTACTGGCGAGAGCTGAGAAAGATAGCCATCCAAGAGCTCTATTCGAACCAGAGGATTCAGATGCTTAAGCCCATCAGAGTTTCCGAGGTTCGGATGGCCATAAAAGCAACGTATGATCAGTGGGTGATTGAGCATGACAATGCTTCGGACAAGGTGGTGATGACCGAGCTGAAGAATTGGTTCGGAGACATAACCATGAACGTGGCTCTTAGGATGGTAGTGGGAAAGAGACTAAGCGAGTTGGATGTCACGAGTCATGGTGGGAGCAGAGAAGCGTTTATGGAGTTCTTCGACTTGTTACAGGTGTTGCAAGTTTCTGATTCTCTTCCTTCTCTTCGGTGGTTGGACATCGGAGGGCACGAGAAGCTCATGAAGAAAGCTGCTACAAGGATGGACTCCATTCTTCAGGAAATACTAGAGGAGCATAAAAGGAAGCTAGAAAGCAAGAACGACCAGCATGACTTCATGGATGCATTGCTTTCGGTTGTAGATGGCTCAAATCCACATCTTCCTCTTGAGAAGTCGGATATCATCATCAAATCTACATGCTTGGTACGTATAATGCTTTTTCATGTAAACCTAAGGTATGCTATGGTTTTTAAATAAGACTATAAGTCTATTAGACCACTCTCCTTTATGGTCCTTTTATTCTCACAACCATTAGCAAAATATAACAGCACCATGCTTAATCCACATGCACCAATGCATTCACAATATATTTATGCAGCTTTGAGCTAACTAGGACGGATATCATTTGCAAACTTGCAGAGCTTATTGTTAGGAGGCGCAGACACCACAACAGTGACCCTAACATGGGCTCTCTCATTGCTACTGAACAACCGCAGAGTTCTAAAGCAGGCTCAAGAAGAGCTGGACGAGCACGTTGGTAGAGAAAGGCAAGTGAACGAATCAGATATAAAGAACCTCGTCTACCTCCAAGCGGTAGTTAAAGAAACAATGCGCCTATATCCTCCTGGTGCCATCTTAGTGCCGCGAGAGTCGGTCATCGACTGCATTGTAGCGGGATACCATGTCCCTGCTGGCACGAGGCTTCTAATAAACCTCTGGAAGATGCAAAGAGATCCCAGAGTTTGGCCTAATGCTCTAGAATTCCAGCCTGAGAGGTTCCTAACAAGTCATCAGGATGTTGACATCCAGGGGAAGAACTTTGAGCTGCTACCCTTCGGCAGCGGTCGGAGGATGTGCCTCGCAGTCAACTTTTCGCTTCAGCTCATACAATTCACATTGGCAAGCTTGCTCCATGGTTTCGATATTAGCACACCATTGGATGAACCAGTTGATATGACTGAGAGCTCTGGCATGAGCAATATCAAAGCCACCCCACTCCTGGTGTGTGTCTCTCCTCGCTTGCCTGCTCTTGTTTACAGCCAAATTGACTAAACCCGGTTCCTCCATGTTATCCTAAGGGTTCGGTAGTCTTGTGCCAGACTTTGTGTGCTACTAATGAATAATTCTGATTCAGGATTTTCCAGTTGAAATAAAAACTAAGATGCTCTAATCAACGGGTTCAGTCTCCAGAGAAACAATCTCTGATGTTGTCCTTGCGAACAAGGGTCTATACCGCTGTTCATAAAACTTGAGATACCTCATGTGTTCAACTTATAATGGAAACAACCTCTAGTTCTCGCTCTATTCTTATTTATCTGTATCACAAAACAGCTCATTTGATTCGTACCATATCCATACTTAGACAGGGACAGGTGAAGAACAATTTCCAATTGGGTGGTCCTCCAGTAGTATATATCCTCATGTATTTTATTCTCATCAGCTCAGCTTCATTTTATCTCACATGTGGAATGAAATCTGATGAAATCTGATCTTATCCAACTCGACTTTGGCAAGCTCTGACTAACATCGCGATCTGCAACCTAATTTTGGCAACTCTAATGAATGGCAGCAATCCTTCTACCATTTCATGAACTATTTTATAAGGAAAGACCAACTTGGCTGCTTCTGCTTCACATCTCACTCTCATAACTTCTCAAAATTTGGCACAACGGTGTCGAAACCCCACCTTCACCTCTTCTCTACAACAGACAACAAAAGCTACCCAACATTCCCGTTCAGACTGGGTTCGAGGATACGCAGTCTTGCTCCTTTTACGAACGGTGTTCCCTGCCCTTAAATTAAAAACAAAGACAACAGCAACAAAAACGAAGTCAGCCTTCACCTCGTATCTCTCTACCACACATTCTCATTAGGGTTTCATTGACTATAACCTTTAATATTTGGTTCCTACCAGCAGTGCAACTTGAAACAAATAAGCCATGTGTTCCTTATCCCTCAAAGCCAAATATCGAAGATTTCCTTATCTCTCGAAGACAGTCATTTGAGTAAATTTGGATCATTCTTCATTACAATCTCTTTCGGTTCGTTAGAATCCAGATTTTTGTTCATCTTTTATCGTAAACAAACCATTTATCCTGTTGGTTATCCAGATTCCCACATTCATCTCGACTGTTTAATCCCATTTACTGTCAGTTTCTATTCATCTTGCTTAGTTAATGCCAACACTATGCCTCATACAACATCGTTCAGCAAAACGTTGTCTTATGATACTCCCTTAAACTTGACAAGTACTTCAGGATATCATATTACTCGTGACATGCCCTCACATCTCAAATAACCAGCTTAATCCTATTGGAAAAAGTCATCATTGATCTAACATCAACCAAAATAGAGATTTTCTAGTCTCGAGAGCAAATCGCTACCATTGTTTGACTCACTTATTGTAAACTCACCTTCATATCTATGTCTCAAGTTACTAAAGCTTAGTTCCTCAAAGATTCTCAATAAACTCCTAACTTGTTACCTCTTTCCCTAAATCGTCCATCAAGACATCATCAGTAAAGAACAAACGTCATGACACCTCATCCCATATTTGCAAGGCTAATTCCTCCATAAAATCAAATGTTAATGAATATCAACTCCCAAACCTCTGTATGATGTCAATACAGATAATACCTACATCAAATAAATATTGACGACGTCTATACATATACTAACCTGGCATTGATAGGAATAAGAGGGCCTCACCCTATGACTGGCTACAATCAATGTTAGAAAAGCACTTCAGGATAAATCAATAAAAACAAACAGAAAATTACCGTAAAATACACCTTTCCAGGAATATTCACAAAATCATACATGCAGGATTTTAATTCCCCAAACATATAATTTTTGAAACTTCTCATAACCGTGCCTTCTCTTCAAAACTGAACATCGTTTTTTTCCTCTATTGTATTTCTAACATTGCGCAATTCGATTTTCATCATCATCATCATTGAAGCTTCGATCTCAATCAAAACAAGCATTTAGGACGCATCAACGATCATTGACAGCATCTTCGATCTCGTATTTTGATGGAAAATAAGACGATTTTCATTTGTAAGTTTGGTGTGATTTTTCAATCGTTTGTATGCCATTCAGATTTCGGTTTTGAAGAATTTGTTGATAAGATACGAGATCGTTTTCAAATCGCATATGGTCATGAATTGAATTTGTATTATCAAAACAGAGCACGTGTGTATTTTGTAAGCATATCCTCATTGAAATCCAAAACAGAGCACATGTGTATTCTGTAAAGAGAGCATCTGGTATTCAAACACAGAGCGCATGTGTATTTCGTAAGCATATCCCCATTGAAATCCAAAACAGAGCGCATGTGTAGTTTGTAAACAGAGAGTCTGGTATTCAAAAACAGAGTGCATGTGTATTTTGTAAGCATTGCCGCACTGAAAACCAAAACAGAGCGCCTTCGAATTATCAAAACAGAGCGCTTTGTATTTTGAAAACAGAGCACCTAAACTAAATTTGCACCAAATAGCGTCTTCACACTACACTAATTGTGGGTTTCCAGAATAAAACAGCAAACACCCAAAAAACTACTTTCCAATCATGAATTACGGTTTCATACTAAAGTTAGCATAAACCACACTCCCCAAGCAGAATATCAACCCCATATTGCATGCACACAACACTGGCAATCATATGACAAATACTGAGCTAAATGCATTCGAATTCCAGTATATAAAGGGTCTCCTAACCTATTCAATTCTTGAAAACAATGCGACAAAGCCAAGATTGATGAAAACAGTGCGACGACCCCAAATACAAAGCGCCTTCGATCCAAGAGAGCAATGTCGTCATGAATTCACGAACCCACGATGCATTCTTCGTTGTCTGATTTGATCGATTTGGGAGAAATTGGGGTTTTTTGGTGTTTGGTTGAAACAAAACAGAGCGTTGGGGGGTTGTTGGTGAGTGCTGATCGTGCGTTGCCGTTGTTTTTGGTTTAGTATTGTAATAACCCAAAAATTTGTTGAATTTAAAAAAAAAAATATTGGATTTAAAATATACGTACGAAACGTATGCAACGAACGTATAAATAAAATTTATGAACGATGAACAATGAACGTTACATCGTTAAAGTTATTATGCATTTGAGACACAGGTTTGAGCCTGAAAATTTGAGATTATTGAACGAAATATTGTTATAAAATATTTGGAATAATTAAATCGACAATGATTAATTATTGAGAGACGTTATGATCGCATGTTTAGTTTTAATGAACGAAACAACGTTATAATATTATAACGTAACGATTTTTAGTCTCAGAAAGTTATATCGTTTAAAGGATTACGATATTAATGTGTTTGATACGATTAAATCGACATGAATTAATTAACGGAAGATTATTATTACGAAACTGAGATAAAAATAGACTGACGAAAATATAACGAGGGATCAAATGTTTTAAATTTTTTTCCCTTCAAATCTTTGCATTTGTGCAGCACTTCCCCACTCACCATTTACTCCCGTCTTGTGCGCCTTCGTCACCATCCACGGCCACTATGCGCTCCACCCAAACTCCACCAACGCCACTAGCCTCACCTAATGCACCATGATTATCTTCTAATGCCAAACAACACGCAGCCAAGGAAGGGAGAGCAGCAGCCGCGCGGGTCTTCATTCCACATTCGCACGCTGCCTTGTTCCTTCGCGCGCAGGGATCCGTCTTGCTCAACCAAGGCCAACACGCACCACCATCATCCGGCAACCGCGAGATGCTCATCGCCATGCTTGTTGTCGTGTAAGAAAGAGGACAAACACCCGAGTTTGTGATAGCAACCAAGGCAGAGGGTGAAGAATAGCCGGCAAGCTCGTGCGCGGGGGTTTCTTCCTGCTCGCCTCATGGTCCTCACGATGCCATCATCCGGGACATCGTTGCCACCTTCCCGACGATCATCAAGGATGATTTGATAAGCTAGAACGATGCAGAGAAGATTAGCATGGCCATGCGCAAGGATGTTATGCATAAA
>JAOVYX010004108.1:0-10485 GCA_035668315.1 Drosera spatulata
GTGGTCTGCTGGAACTAGTCAAACAGAAGAAAGCATTCATATTGCCTATTGCTCTCTTATCGAAAGAGCAGAACACTTTATATATATTGAGGTACACGTTTTTTAGGCATGAACCATTTTTTTTCTTTATATTAAAAATATGAAGTTACTGTCTTGATTTGAAGAAAAGACCGTTTCATATTTATACTTTGTTTTATGAGTCTTATTGATTAGAAGCAATGAGCAGTTAAATGATTTATGGATGGTGCTCCTTCAGCACAACACCTAATTGCCCATGAGCGATCGTATCCTACTTTGCATTGTGTGACATCTGTTAGTGGTAGTGAGCCATATTATGGGGTGAAAAGTTCTTACATAACTACGTCTGCTACGTCCCTAATAGATTTGGAATGTGCATGCTCAAAAGAGTAGCTGATTGTCTAATGCGTCTAGGTATGTTTTGACATTTAAAAATGACTAAGAACCAATGGATATACATGCTCAAAAGAGTAGTGGATAGTCTAGTGCAGCTGGCTATGTTTTGGCATTTCAAAGACCAAGATATTACTGCAGATGTTCTGGCTTGAGGAAGTTCAGAAAGTATGGGTGCTGTTTGCATTAAATTGGGATCCAATAGCAGCTACTGTTGCTTTCATCATTATAGTAGCTTTGCTGATACTCTAGTTTGAAGATCTATGCTCCTGTTGTCAGCTTTACGGTTGAGAGTGGTATGAGTGCTGGGAATTTTTATTTTTATTTTTTCCTTTTTTCCTTTTTTTTCCTTTTTTTTTTTTTTTTTTGGTTGAACTTGTGGGAATATTTTTAATAGCAAATGAAGGAATGGGACGCAACTAGTGATACAACATGGCTCTATTTTATTACGACATCTTTTATTAGCATCTATTCTGCTGTTGACATGTTTTCTCTCTTTCTGTGCATGAACAAGTTTGAGTCTTGCTCCTTGAGCAAATTTTGATGTGAGATCATCTTCCTGACTTTGTCATGCTTTAATGGAAATTGTTTCCAGAATCAATTTTTCATCTCAGGTCTTTCGGGGGATGAGATAATTCGAAACCGTGTATTGGAAGCTCTGTATAGGCGCATCTTGCGAGCATATAACGATAAAAAGTGTTTCAGGGTTATTATCGTCTTGCCCCTCCTACCTGGCTTCCAGGTAAATATTATGGTTCATATTGCAGGATGATGCCTGAATGTTTTTAAGAACTTCATACTGAAGGATCATACGTGTAACAGGGTGGTGTTGATGATAGTGGTGCAGCATCTGTACGAACAATCATGCATTGGCAGTATCGGACTATATGTAGAGGGCAAAATTCGATACTGCACAACCTATATGATGTTATTGGTCCTAAAGCAGACGACTACATTTCCTTCTATGGTCTTAGAGCTCATGGGCAATTGGTTGAGGGTGGTCCTGCAGTCTCCAGTCAGGTACTTGTTAGTAATATTTTCTCATTCGTAATGTGGTCATCCTAGGATCGTTTTAACCAGTGCAGTGCATCATTGCGCTTAATGGTTTTTGCCTTCTTATTATCCACAATGGATCCATGAACTATCTTAACAAAATTAGGTTTATTTCGCAGGTCTATGTGCACAGCAAAATAATGATCATTGATGATTGTATAGTGTTGGTTGGATCAGCTAATATTAATGATCGAAGTTTGTTGGGGTCACGGGATTCCGAGGTAATGTTTTCTTGTTCAGACATTGTACAACTTTGTTCTACATTTTATGGACTCCAGTAGGACCAGTACCATGTGATTGAGAGTAGACCACAGATATATGATGACTTGCCCTTCAATATTTGTGACTATCAGAAGTTCTCGTAACACATCATATTTCTAGTATGATTGAAAATGTATATTTACTGCTCAACTCAAGTGTTAGATTGCTTAAACTTTAGACCTAATACTGAATCATTTCCGATTATCATAACGGAGTTTTATGTTGATTTTCGGGGTAGATGACAAGATGAAAATACTATGCTGTATCTGAATGGACCTGTAGTTTTAATAGGATAAAAAGAGAGAATTCATCTTTCTCGTTCCTCTAGATGCAAGGTTCCTCACTTTTTTACTCCTTGATTGCCATGTTCAACTCTGATCGTTTGGTAACTGTTCAAGAGGACAACCATATCGATTGGTGGATCATGACGTCCGTCCGTGATTTATCAACGCCGTCCTTGATTTTCTTCTCTAATGCTTATCCTGTTATTTCAGATTGGTGTACTTATTGAAGACAAGGAAATTGTGGCTTCGCGCATGGGTGGAAAGCCATGGAAGGCTGGAAAATTTGCATTAGGACTCCGCCTTTCATTGTGGTCTGAGCACCTTGGCCTTCGAGGCGGAGAGGTGAGTGAAATTGGTCATAGTTTGATGGTTTTACTTTTCAAGTCATACCCAGATGTAATGGTTATAAATATCCAAAATTTGATGTAATTCGCGGATGAACTCATAATATTGTGATTCAAAATTTACGTGAAATGGTTGATCCATCATCAAAGCTTGGCTCAATGGTTGCTCATGTTTCTTTTGTCATAGGTATCTCAAATATATGATCCGGTGGCTGATGCAACCTACAAAGATATATGGATGGCAACGGCTAAGGTGCCAGAAACTCTTTTAAAATGTTTTTTTTAATCGTTTTCCAGAACTTCCAAGACATGGAAGTTTAACTTTTTTCGCAAAAACCCAACAAGAAAGGGTTTTTGCCAAAAAAGCTACTACAATCTTCAATAATTCCAGAAAACTCAAAGAAGCTAAATTTAGAGATAGAATAAGGTGGCCCTCTGCTTTTTGTATGGTTCCTGTAATGACAGTTTATCCTGCGATTTCATCCTCAGACAAACACCATGATCTACCAAGATGTTTTTGCTTGCATCCCAAATGATCTCATACATACTAGGTACGTTTCCACCTCCCTCGCTCTCCCTCGGACACATTGTTGGATCCTTTGTTCATGCTTTATTTTCATTTATGCTTATTAATCTATCGTGGCTATGAATTTAGAGCCTCGCTTAGGCAAAATGTTGCAAAGTGGAAAGAAAAACTCGGACATACTACCATCGATCTGGGAGTAGCTCTGCCGAAGTTGGAAGGATATCAGAATGGTGATGTTACAAATACAGATCCCATGGAGAGATTACAATCCGTGAAGGGTCATCTCGTGGCATTCCCCTTGGACTTTATGTCCCAAGAGGACCTGCGGCCAGTGTTCAATGAAAGTGAATACTACGCGGCTCAAGTATTCCACTGAGTATATACTTTGAACAGAAACAGCAGAAAGGGCTTCCGTAGCTCGTCTATTTAAACCGAGCCTGTGGATGCTCCTTTGTCTAATTTTAATGCGGCTAAATTGTAAAGGACACTCCATTATTCTCCTGCAGAGCTGCTTGTTATTTTTCAACCTGTGTAGGAAATTTTGGCTCTATAGGACTGTAGATATGAGCTATACGTCATCTGATGTCGAACGATGACAATAACAACAAGGGGAGCAGAGGCATTTTAGTATGAGCAACAGATTACAGAAATATCATTCATATGTTGTATATCAATTATGTACTTATATTCAACCTCGCATCATCTTTTCTATGCAAAATTACATGCTCGATGAGATATGCAAATTTACGCATTGGTCGATATTAGGATTGGTGTTTCTAAAATTGCATCTTGCTTTGTGCTCTTATCAGCAATTCCAGGTCTCATTGCTTCAAAACCATGCAGGTTGGCTGCAACAATGATAAAAATGACTCGCAAGCTGGCACAGCCTGTTGTGACTTGCGGTACTTCATCAAACCAAGACATTAGTATATTCCATTGAAATGACAAGGAATTAGTCGAGAACGACAAACCCTGATTTTATGAACTTCAAACACGAGAATGGTAAATCAAGGTAATCTTCCATCTCAATCGATTTGGAGATGAGAGTGTCTAGCACAGAATCTCTATCTAAACTCCCGCGATTCAACGGAAAACCTCTACTCACTACAAGTGTGGTGTTATACAATGATGGCACTGAAACAACAAAACCTAGTCCTGGACTGCTCTTCCTTGTACAACTCCGGCGACCCAACACTGCATCCCTGTATGCGCTGCAAACCTTCAAAATGTATTTCCCCATGGGCAATGTTGACTGGACAAAAGACGAAACTGAGCCATCCGAGTCTCTGATATCCACGTCGGAATGCAGGTTCACCACCACTGTGCCATGCCCGGGATGTAGCCGCCAACCGAGAGCTTGAAGGAATGGAGAATCAGGATTCCACAGCTTATGGGGGAATATGTCATTGCCATCGTATGCATCGATGAAGACAATGTCATAAATTTTCTTGTTGTCAAGCACAAACTGTTCGGCGTCGGATTCATGTAGGTAAAGCCTCTCATGGATGCCGCTCCAGGCAGCATCTTGGACGGTGTTGCCAGACATAATGCGCTTACCTGAAGGGGATGTGACCGAGAAGGGTGGGAATCCCATTGCTTCGACAGAGGCTGAAATAACTACAGGATCTATCTCGACGATGTCTATATAAGCGCCTGATATCAATTGTCATTTCAATCAAGAAAAGGAAAACATCAGGAACCACATAAGTCGGTTGCAACGGTAAGCACATTATACTGTTAAAGTCAGTGAAGCATCTGCTCCAACCATATATCTTGCACAGTTCATCACTTCATCTTATTCCATTAATTGAAGAGTTGCAATAGCTCAATCAACTAGAAAACGTAAGGAAAATGTTATGGACTAGTCCCTTAAAAACTCTTTGGAAGACTTGCTCAAAAAAAAAAAAAAAACCTCTTTGGTAGAAAAACAATGCTTGCCTTGCGTGCTTTGGAGATTATTATCTAAATCAAACACCTGAAGGGAATCTTCAATTAAATGTGAAAAAACAAGACTATTAATTTGTCAACATTCCTCCAAGAAAACGGTGGGACAGATACCATTGACATGACATTAATCAGCTCCCATACTTGCAGAAATAAGAATGGGTAAACTTGGATAACAAAATTAGTACTACAATAACAATAGGGAAAATCATTTGTGCTGTGGTAAAGGATGGTTACGGTGGGAGAGATATCATTGACATGACATTAATCAGCTCCCACACTTGCAGAAATAAGAGTGGGTAAACTTGGATAACAAAATTAGTACTACAATAACAATAGGGAAAAATCATGTGTTGTAATCAAGGATGGTTACGATATACAATAGTTGTCCGAGTCTCCCGGTAACTGTAATTAGATACTAATGTACAATGGTTTTGTATACAATATTTTGTCCAAAAGACGTTGTACACGAGCATCTAACTGTTGTACGTTATAGTACGGTATAGTACGTTAGCCCCGACGTGTCGATAACAATAACCTAAGTATTCTCGTCAAGAATAAGGTCCAAGAGCACAAAGTGTAAACAATTTTACCCCTCTTATGAACAATAGAGAGACATCCCCAATGTCCTCATGAAGAATGACCAGGAAATAGAATAGGAAAAAGGCAAAATAACACAAGGAAAGGTAAAAAAAATTGGTAATTAGTACAAATATCAAATGCATAACAAAGTAACATAAGAGCATAGCCTTTATAGCCTGTAACACTTGAAAAGAGAATGACAAACAGATGACTCTCAGAACATGAAAAGGAAAGCAATTGCAACAAAACCATACCTTCGATTGTAGTAGCCAAGAACAATGGCAAGCTTCCCCCGCCATGACCGATGCATAACACACGCAAGGGATTCTCGCTGTGCGCTGCACTTGAGAGATCAAAGTCACAGCATGATAAGCTAGCCAACCCCACAGATGCCATACTCTTGGTGTCTGCAATAAAATGATGCGCATATCATGTCTTCCTGCCCGAGTTATTCATAACAAACAGAACATGTAACTTTCAATGTATCTTATTATGGTAGCATAATGATATAAGCGATTTTGAGCTTTAGCCAGAGCAACAGTGAGGGGTGTAAGGTTTCCTACTGATCAGTGATGAGTAGTGCAGTCTATATTCCTTACACCTTACATTTATATGATTCGCTTCATTGAAGGATAATCTATGAACAGAGACATAGATAACAGAAAATTACACAAATTTACGGGAAAAAAAACAAAAGATTCTTTTGATAGATTCTTGCGTTTTCAAATTGTTTGAGGCTAATTTATGATATTTTTATCACTTTTCATTTGTTTTTATGTGTTTTAAAGAGTTTTGAGTTGTTTTTATGGTGTTTTTAGTCTTTTCAAATGTTTTTGAGTGTTTTAAGCTCATTTCAAGTCCCTTTTCTCAGTTACTTGCTTTTTCAAGTTATTTGAGGTTTTATTATGGTGTTTTTAATCTTTTCATGTGTTTTAAGGTAAAATAAAAAACAACCTCTGACTAGACAGGGAAAAAATGAGCTCAGCCATGTCCTTGTCACTCCAGATATTTACATATTTACTCCGCCTAATTGCCTGCTAAATTGCTGAAACGGGTAATAGAAACAACATATGGAATGCAGGTATGAAGTGAAATCTTACACGGGACAGCCAGGCAATGACCTTGCTGCATTAAGAACACGGAACCAGGCTTGGACGATAAGGAAGCAGCCATGACTTTCACAGTACTCTGGCGAGTATCATCATTGAAGCGAAGCACACGCCATTGGTAACCTAGTATGCTAACCTTTTCACCGGATCGGCAATTTGGAGACCAACATAATTTTTCCTGTAGCTGTTCCTCTGTTGATTTCCAACTGGTAGGACTCTGCCGCAGGTTTAAACAATCATGTTAAGGAATCGGACATCACATTTAAGAAAAAACAAAACCCAAGATGGTTCTCTAACGACTCCATGAATTAATAATAAAGAAATGAAAAACGATTTCTTCATCCACAACAACAGGCCAGACATTTCTCTCTTCGTATGGGATAGAGATATACTCCATCATGAACACACAACGGCGTTATTCTCATCCATCTCATCATGTCCTCCTCAACACCATGACAAGTCACGACCCTGGTGATTTTACTGCGAGCGAAGTCCATATTTTAAATATTTCTTCAAACTATCTAAATGGTATCTCTTCTACTCTGTTTAAGGCACTTTGTGGCAAAACTAGTCAGCTTCACAACTAACTTAAATCAATGCTAGTCAAGAATTCCAGTTTCCTTCATTAAAAAGAAGCATGTCTCACATGTTACCAAGCAGATCAACCTACTTAAAAGCAACCCGAAGTTGGCTTTTGTTTTAACCGAACATACCCCTATAATTTTCTCTAGCTGGGCCATAAGTCACGATTTCACATGTTCGTGCCACCTTAACCATAAATTTCTCAACTTATTTTCGACCAGAGCTACCCCAACTTCATCAATCCATATCCCAAACAAACTAAACGAGCAAACCCAAAACATTGAAAAAGATCAAAACTTCGAGCGTGTAATTGCTGATGCAGCAGCAGTCAGTATGCTGCCACAAGTAGTGCTAAGACACTATTGAAAATTGCCACCAAACCTAATGACAAGCGGTTCAAGCACACATCACTCGTGAAGACATTGATGACACTATCCACTACACCTCGCATCACTAGTCAGACACTTCGACATGACTTGTAGCAACAAACTCGCTGCTTTTTAAGCACCCAAGTATTTTCTCCAATATTTTTCACAACATCCAGCAAACAACCAAATACAAAAAATAAAACAAAAAATGATCTTTGCTGCAAGCAACAATCAATTAGCTACTAGGAACCCCACTATAAGTTATAAAAAAATAAAATAAATAAATAAAAAAAACACTACTATCAACACAGTTTTTGTACAACCAGCGAGGTTTTTGTACAACCAGCGGGATTTCTACGGTCATTGGAGTTTCTCCACAGTCAGTATGTTTTCTTGTCTATCGTCAAATGGATTTTTCTCTAATGTCAGTGGCATTGCAGCAGCTAGTTAACTACTACTTGCAGCACAAACAACGCTCCGAATCAACAACCAATCCAAACTAAACCCCCTCATCTCAATCTATTATTCCATCAAAATCACAACTAACTCACAGGCCTCGATGAAGGGTAAGCAAGGACGGAGACGACGCCGTTTCCCTTCTCAGAAACGCATCGAAACACGCAATGCGATTCGATGTCGGAGTCATTTCCCCACCACTCGGAGGAGTAGCACCAGTCTCCTTCCTCCGCGATTCCACTCCGCGCCGCCGTGAATAGACTCCGGCGCCAGAACCCTAGCGCCGCGGCGAGGAAGGGTCGTGGGCATCGCCACATCGGGGGAGGGTTTTGGATTAACAAAAATATGAATATCTTCGTTTCAAGACTTATTTTGAATGAGCTGTCACCAAGGTAACCTACATCATTTAAATTATAATATTGTTTATATTTTATCTAAATTATATTTTTTTTATATTTAATAATTTTTTTATGTAAAAATATCAAAATATCTCTACTTTATATCACATCAACTCATCTATTATTATTTTTTTCTTCTTTTCCTCACTGCTTTATCTCACTCACAAGGATAAAATTGTCATTCCTTATTAATTCAACACATATATAAATTATCATGTCAGGTCAAATCGTTATCAAATCTTTCCTAATTTATCTTTTTTTCTTTATTTATTCCATGATTGGTCATCATCATCTCCATCATCGCTCATCATCATCATCTACATAATCAACCAGTATAATCTTCATCATTATTCATCATCATCGATTTGATATAATCGTACGGAGACTATGTACTTGATCGATCTTTGATCATCATCGATCATCACTTGTATTGCTTTCACCCATAATTTGATCATCCTTCTCGTTTGTTGAAGATGTGGTGAAGAGAAGTGCAGTAGATGTTTGTCTGTACAACCCTGATTCACATCATAAAGTCGTACGTCTTTCTCCACAAGTAGTACGTCTGTGTAATTAATTCTGAATAAAGTGATGTACATGATGCATTTTTCATTATATGAAATTTTTTTTACAGATGCATGATGTGTTTTTCACTAAACGTATTATTTTTTTCTTCTAAAAAACGTAGTACATGATGTACATGTTGTGTTTTTCACTAGACGTATTATATTTTTCACAGGCATATTAGTTTTTTCATGAACGTATTTATTTTTTCCTTAACATATTTTTTTTTTTCCTAGGCGTGTTACTCCACTCTCATCTTCTTTATCCCACAACCCCAACGGTATCATCATCACCAGCATCCCACTCTGATCCTATCATCCTTCACAGATCCCTCATCTTCATCATCGATTCATTTCGTATCGTAGTCGTCGACAATGTCGTTGGGTTGGGACAAACATCGAGAGGTGTTGACGGGATCTCAACTTCGTTGACGACGATGTGCATCGATAGGTATTGGGGTGAGGAGAGGGGCTGGGTGAAGAGAACAAGTGAGAGGAAGAAAACGACAATGATAACGGGGCAGCGGCACAGGGCGATACGCGGGAGGTAGGAGAGGAAGTTGGTGAGAATGATGGTGGAGGAAAAAAGAAGAAAGAGTGAGTGTGGAGGGATAGGGTGAATAATTTGATAAATTGAAATCTCATATGAATAAATTTTTTTAATGATAATTTATTGAAATAAAATTTTTCGAATGATAATTCTAAAGAATTCTTCTTAAATCAAACTTAGCCACAAAAAGCAAAATGAGAGATAAAAGTAAAATAAATTGATACTTTTAAAACATAATTTGATAATTTCAAGATAATTCTCTCACATTATTTTTCACGATGAAACTACCTCTTGATGTTTTCCTTGGATTTATCAATTCAAAAAAAGCAACCTAAATCAATTTATCTGGGACCAACGTTCACAATGGAGATATGGAGTAAATTACTCTCTTGGTTTCATAATATAGATAACGTATTGATTTGACATATGAACTTATGTGTATTTTGAATTTTTTTGAAATTTATTAAAGAAAGAATATTTTTTAGTGATAGTGGCGTTTATGATAACAGTTGTGAGAGGAGATAGTGAATATACAGATGATGATTAGTTTTAATATTTTATATAAAAATGTTACTAAATACTTCCTCCGTCCCGCGAAAGTTATAACGATTTGATCCGGATCGAGAATTTATATGCGTGCTTAATTTCTATTGAATAATATTAAAAATACGATTTATTATAACAATTGTGAGAGAAATTAATGAGTGTATTATATCTGATTTGATGTTATTTCTTATAAAATAAAAAAATATTATAATTTTTGTGTAATATCCACTCAGTTTTTTACAAAATCAAAAAAAAAAATTATTAAAAAAACTAAATCCTTCATTAATAATAAATATTACTCCATAATACTTATTTAACTACCTTTTATAATACGACCACTTTTCCCATATTCTAAAATAGTCCAAATAAACCATTGTTGGAGTTAAAAACATCACCACTGTCCGAATCCCACTAGCCTCAAAATCCATGTTGGTCACGCCCGTTGACTTCGGTCAAAGCTTTAACCGATGCTGGTGGGGGGCGCCTTGCCAGTGTCCGAGGGATTAGTCGA
>JAOVYX010004109.1:0-10484 GCA_035668315.1 Drosera spatulata
AGGAAATACTTAAATGGTTTGATAGTACTACCTATACCAACAAGGTGCACCTTCCTTTTTGGTAGCCCATCACTTTATAACTCCGTAGTTGAGCGTGCTTAACGTGGAGTAATGTTGGGATGGGTGACCTACTGAAAAGTTTCCCAGGGCGTGCGCGAGTGAGGCCAAAGCGTACTGAAAGGACTAGTGTTGGTCTGTGTGGCCAGTTGTCAGCCTGACGAGCGGTTCTTGGTGACGACCTGGTAGCAAGGATTTGGCCGGGACGTTACACAGACCCTCATCATATTCATGTTCGTTCACAGCCTCTGTCTCCTCATAGTACTCTGGCGGGAACGCATCAACCAATATATCGTCATAGTTGTGCTGTTGTTGAAACACATTGGAGGGTCCATCGACTTCTACCCTTTGATTCTGTCCCCATGATTCACCGTGATAGATCCAAACGTAATAATCTTTGGTGATTCCCCTACTCATTAGGTGATACTCCAAATCATGTACAGTTTCGAATCTACGATTTTTATACTTCATACATGGACACCTCAAACGACTGTCAAAACGACCATCGTCGTGTTGAATCGCTGTTTTGACAAAATCTCTCACCCCTTCGACAAATCGGTCATTCAAGTATGGACCGTTTAGCCGTTCATACATCCAAGATTGATACAACTCCATATCAATCAAAGTTCCTTATTGGTAAAGTCAGAGCCACAGTGCTCCTACATCAAGAAGAAGCTGTTCAGACCCAAAATCAACTCCATTCTTAATCAAGGATCGAAAGACCCCAAACACGCCATTGCAGAGATACTAGATCATGGATTTCAAAACTGTTTCCCATGAAAGAATATGGATACATATGAAACACACCTATATTCAATCCTTTCAAATAAGAAATTCACACTTGAATACCGTTTCCCCA
Organism: Drosera spatulata; assembly: GCA_035668315.1. Taxonomy (NCBI): domain Eukaryota; kingdom Viridiplantae; phylum Streptophyta; class Magnoliopsida; order Caryophyllales; family Droseraceae; genus Drosera; species Drosera spatulata. Next base: position 917 of record JAOVYX010004109.1, read on the forward strand.
TTTCAATTTCCTTTCGATCACTATACAAACCTAGGCAAAACAATTACACCACCCAGATGGAGATCAACCTAATATTGAAACCAGTAAAGAGTTATCTTCTAGGATAATCTAATCAGTAAAATAAAGAAGAAACAATTGAGTAAAGGTGGTAGCTTATACCACTTACTCCCAGCCCTTTTTGTCGATTTTCTCGTTACTTTTAGAATCGTTTGTGAGGTACTCTCAGAGAATTGAGTCACTATTGGTTTGGTTGCTCTTGTGTTAGCATTTTGGAGCAAATATTGAAGAGTTCAGGCAGCATGGCACATGCTAGGATTATTATGCCTTGATTAGTATCTTTTTCCGTATTAAATAGGATTTTGACTATTTCAATTGAAATTGAACATGTAACTAAGGTTTCCTTGCTAAAAGTGTTAGAACATTAGACAAAAACGGCATCGTGACTCATGTTTGTTTCAATCGCTAACAAAAACGGCATCTCCCATAAAAACAGTAGCTCTAATGTTCACGATGTCAGACACTCGCAGTTGCTCTCTCCAACCAAAACTAAAAGAGCTTTAAGCTAATCAGCAGTGTGAGCTTGACATAGACAAAGAAACTTGCAACGAGACAAAGAATGTACGAGACATCAAAAAACAATGTACGAGACATAGAATGCAAGGAATTCATCCCAAAATGCCTCTATTGTTTCTCAAAACAAACTGAAATGTGAGATCGATCAGCAACAAACAAACAAGACACAATAACACAATCGGTTGATCACAACAAATAAGGGAATCTAATAACAAGCAAGACAAATTCATCAACAGCTGAGAGTTCATCAAAGTCATGTCTTGCAGGGATTCCTAAACAAATTCTTAAAAACTCCCAGGTTCCACATACCAAGAATCATCAAAGTCAGCAGCAGTTTCATGTTTAGATAACCCTTGCGAGAAATAATAGTAGGAATTTTCATTGAGGCATGGCGTAGCACCAGTTTCATGTCTAGATCAAATATACAAATCACTATCATGTGCAACTAATAAGAGGAAGACATCTAATTGAACCGCCATCTATAACGGCATCAGCCTCTTATACTTGAAAATACCAAGAAATGAGCAGAAAAAGATGATCCCACAGCATAAATGGGAATGATACAGCCACAGAAGTTTGATCCGCTATCAAATATTCCTATGAATATATCAAATCCCTTTTTTTGTTCGAACTTTGGTCCTACACAACAATACATCAAATAAGAACTCAACTTCAACACTACAATATTCCATCTTTCTCTTCCAAAATCCACAGCCCATACAGCAAATAAGAATCAGGATTTTCGCTCACAATATTCAATCTACTTCAAGCTTTCACCACCAACTATAGAAAATAACAAGATGCAGCTACGAATCATCACACACAGCAAATACAATCAGAATTCATACAATGCCAGAACGAGAAGATGAATTCTTCCACAGACCAAAATTGCACAGTCCAATAGGTTTCTTGTCGACGATGAAGAGATCAATTTAGGGCTTCAGCACATGGCGGGGACATTTAATCTCACAAATCCATACCATATTCAACACCAAACACAACCAGATCTCGACCACATTATCTCAAAACCGAAACCACAAGGAACAATAAAGTGCAGAATGTCGAGACTATGAGTAACTACTCACCGGAGACGGAGCTCTGGCTAGGGTTTTCTGCGATTCTCTCCAAGAGCAGAGCAGAGTCGTCTCAGATCGTGCTTGCTTCTTTGTGCTTGCAATTGCTTCTCGTGCCTCGTCCTCCGAAGCAACTAGTGGTGTTCACACGATGTAACCAAACCGGTGGTCTTGGACGTCGGGGATGGCTGGGTGCGCAACAGATCTACGAATGGGAGCGGCTGTGGTTCATCCTCTGTGTTTGTGTTATGCAGATCTGAGGAACAAAACTGCTTTTGTAGAGAAAAATAAGACATTAGCGACGGATTCCATCACTAATCTTAATTGCGATGGATTTCGTCGATAAAATCATTTTAATAAACGTAACCAAAATATTAGAGACGGAATCCGTCGTTAATTCTTATATCGTGACGGATCCGTCGCTAAAATAACCCTAGAAACCCTAAAACCTAACCCTAAACACGTTTTTCCCCTTAATTACTACTTCAAATGTGGTTTTGGGTTCAACTTCATCGTAATATTAAATTAATCCCTTCAATTTGTATTTTGATTTTCATTTATAAAGTTTTACATAGTATTAATGTTTAAACATAGAATTTAATATAATTAACTATAATTTTAGTAAAATATATGTTCTAAATCATGCAAATTTTTTTTTTATCTATATCAGTTTATCTGTTTTGGTGTAAGCATGTTATATACATCATCCTATATGATAAGTATGCATGTGTAAATATTAAAAACGTATTTTAATCTATAAAAAAATAATTTAGCTACGGAATCCATCTCTAATAATTTTTAAAATTTAGAATAAATATTTTCGCTACGGATTCCATTGCTAACATCAAATCTGGCTACGGAATCCGTCTCTAATCATATTTTTTTAACAGAAAAAACGTTTTTTTCCTTATTTAAAAAATATCAAATGTGGTTTAAATAACTAGGTCATTGTGTTAGAGACGGAATCCGTTGCTAATTTATTATAAATCAGCTCAATTTTTTCGCTGTGAATTGGAATGACACTTATAACGACAGATTCGTCGCTAAAAGAACCCTAAAAACCCTAAACAATATATTTTTGCGACGGATTCCATCTCTAATTTATTAAATCAGCCCAATTTTTTAGGTAAGTGTTGGAATGACACATATAACGACGGATCCGTCGCTAACCGAACCCTAAACAATTTATTTTAGAGACGGAATTCGTCTCTAATTTATTAAATCAGCCAAATTTGTTTTATCAAGTGTTGGAATGACACATATAGCGACGGATCCGTCTCTAAAATAACCCTAAAACCCTAAAAAATTATTTTAGAGATGGATTCTGTCTCTAATTTATTAAATCAGCCCAATTTTTATTTTTTTTTGCTGTGTTGAAATGACACATAAAACGACGGATCCGTCACTAAAATAACCCTAGAAACACTAAAAAAATTATTTTAGAGACGGAATCCTTCTCTAATTTATTAAATCAGTCCAATTTTTTTTTTAAGTGTTGGAATGACACATATAGCGACGGATCCGTCGCTAAAATAATCTTAGAAACCCTAAAAAATTTATTTTAGAGACGGAATCCGTCTCTAATTTATTAAATCAGCCCAATTTATTTTGCTATTGGAATGACACATATAGCGACGGATCCGTCACTAAAATAACTAAACAATTTATTTCAACGACGGATTCCGTCGTTAATATATTAAATCAGCCCAATTTGTTTTGCCAAGTGTTTGGAATGACACATATATAGCGACGGATCCGTCGCTAACAGAACTCTAGAAATCCTAAACAATTTATTTTAGAGACGGAATCCGTCTCTAAAATATTCATTTTAAATATTATTGATTTAATGCTATAATTTTATAATCTTAGCGACGGTTCCGTCGTTAAATTCATTTAAATTAGTGACGGACGTTGACTTTTTCGTCGCTAAATAATTTTTCTTTTTAAGTTTTTTTGAAAAAATTAGAGACGGATTCCGTCGTTAAGATTTAAAAATGGAGACGGTTTATATCCGTCGCGAAATCTTTCCGTCGCTAAATACTATTTTTTTTTTTTTTTTTTATAGTGATCTAACCTTGTAAGTGACAGAATCTTAGAAGTAGGATCACCTGTAATCCATTAGCAAACTATATACGTAGTGATGGTGATTAAGAACTTTAAGGATAGGGATTACCCGATGTGAAGTTGTTCATTTGTTACGCGATTTGTCATCCTCATATCCAGTTTTGCTAACAAACGCAACCAATTGGATGCAGAGAATAGTGCACAAAGCATAAATGACTACTGCACCAATAAGCAGAAGGGACCAGTGCGCCAAGTATCGAGCAGCAGTACTTCGAAAACTTCTGCACTTGATGCCGTTGCTTCGTGCACTAGTTACTAATGCATGTTGCACTAATGGCTACAATAATCAAGACTACATGCCCTCAAGTCCCCTCAGTCATCTTGACTACAGACCCTACAGCCTTTCTCGAGGAAGTCATTCAACAAAGTTGGTGATGGAGATGACATGGAAGTTGTATCCATACAAAGATAAACATGATAAATTGATAATCAATAAGCTGTATCTACGTATCATTACTCCAGCCGGAGTTTTAGAAGTTGATTCAAACTCAAATCAACGGCATTTGCTAAAGAGAGTGGATATGAGTTCATCAAAAGGTTATAACAGTGACCGAGTGATTATGTGCCGATCGTTTACAGTGAGTGATTAATTTGATGCACTGCATACATACCACGTATCAATAACATTGTTGAATCAAAACTACAGATTCTCAATATCCACCTTGAGAACTTTTATCATATACCACAAAACCTTTTGCGACCATCAAGCATTGCAGGGCGACCAGGCCATGGTCACCGGCTCACTAACCCAGAAAGCACCGCGTATCAAGCACAGGATTCCACAGCACGATACACAAGAATAATCTCTGGAAGGCATTCTAAGGCATGTAACGCAAGAAAACTTTCCTGATAACTTTGATCAAACTTACCCTGTCCAATACATGAGGCCTGGTCCCAATAGCTTCTAGTATGGTGCATGAAAGAGTCGAATATAAAAGCATCTGATATGAGAAAATTAAAGCAACTGTAGAAATTCGACAAGCAAGAAAACTAGAAAAAAGGCACTTGAGCTTTGAGCGCGAAGCACATTAAGTCAATGATCTTCTCCAAAAGAAGGTATATTGAGCTCAAAAGCATGCAACCATACAACAAAAGAAAATTATTTTCCAGCTTTTCGTTGCGGCTTCCACTAACGTCTTTTTTGCCTTCATTAAAAAAGAGGGAAAAAGGATGAAGTGGAAGCAGCAAAAAGAAGCATAGAAAACGGACTACTCTATCCTATCTGTTAGAACTGCATAACAATACTCTTGAGCCATAATACTACTAGAGTCGTCCAACGATTCTCCTTGGATTCGCCACGCTAAATGATATGGTGTAATTCAGTGGTGGCCTGAGTCATGGTCAAGCCTGGGCCGCCTCTGGATGATTATTCTAAATCAGCTGCCTCAAGGGACTGCGCCCAATGATTTTTTAACAAAATACTTGTGCTCGGACACGGAAGCAGCAGGTTACAAAATGCTAGATAGAGTACTTACTATGTACTTACTATACAACAGACCGAACAAGACCGGCTGAGAGGATACTTCTCCTTTCCTTTTTGTCACATAAGGCTCAGAGAAGACCATTTCAGTCAGGTCATCAACTTGCCTTCAACCATCTTGACTCGTAGTTTTTGGCTCTTCCTGGGGCGATTATTTCCAACGCCCCATGAAGGCACTTGTGATACGAGAAATCCTCGAGAGTTCCATCAGTCCTTTCCAACATAAAGCAACGCGTATCTTGATGCTTGGGGTGATCCCCGACCTGCATATACCTAAGCTCATCAGGCTGCAAGTCAGAAAATTACAAGCGGCGAAGCACTCCTATATGTCACCTGTCGCACCATCTAACCAGAGTTTAAGTTTCTGCACGCAAAGTACTTTGTACTTTCATTCGGAATTTTAATTTTTGAGTGTCACTGTCACATAGCACGAACGCACTATGGAGAAATTGCCATGATTATTTAAGGAAAAGCATAGCGGAATTATATAGTTTGTTCTCAGACTTACCTTTATGGACATGAATCCAGCACCAATTTTTTCAGCCCTTCGTGGGTGGAACTGCAAGGCCATCGACAATTTCAACTCGTCTGTTTCACTCAACCTCTCATTGATTTCATACCTGCAAGAGACCATTTCAGCATGTCACAAAGCGATGAAGAAATTCTTAGATCGGGTTCATGATATATTCTCAACACAACAACGACAACCCTTTAAAAACTCCCCGTAGCATGAAGAAATTTCAGATGTCCATTATGGTAAGTGTTTTACGCTTTCCAAGCATAAATGCCCTCATTGAGGGACAGGCCATGTGAGAAAAACAATAATTGCCCTCAAAACATACTAATCTATGTTTGGCAATTCAGTAAAAGCCACACCAATAAGCATAGGGTGCTCGAGACTAGGTGCGATGCGCAAGGTGCACAGCTCGTGCATCAATAAACAGACATTTCAGAAAAACATTGGAATAGTCTAAGCATCCAACAACTATGTATGTACAAATGAGCTTACTTGTTCAGTATGGACTTCACAGCGAGAGATAGTTTTCGTATATCCTGAACTGAGATTTTACTTCGTATAAGAGCCTTTGACAAGTTTTTCAAATTCTTGAATCCATTCGTAGAAGGCAACAGCATGGGAAGCTTAGGCACACTCCATTTTTCTGGGATGAGCTCCGGAGTCTTTGGAACTTTAGCTTTTACACTATTCTCGGACAAGCTTGTATGGCTCTTCAACAAGCTATATACATCTACAGGCTTCCGAATTTCATGCCCCTGAATTATCAGAATCCAACACGAAGACAAGATTTATCCAGTGATCGGTAAATCTGAACCAAAACACCATGAGATGACAATACCAAAGAAAATGAAAAAGATAGCGTCATCCATATATTCTACCTTTCCAGTATAGATCAACTCAAACTGTGCCCCAGTCCCTAAAGAAGGGACTTTTCCCCATGCCAATGCATCGAGCGTCCCTTGCAGTTGATCATCAGCGCAAATCTTAGCAGCTTTAATAAATGAAGCACCTGGATTCTGCAAGATATTGCGAAGAAAGAATGTTCTAAGATGCATACTTCATAGTCCCTTCGGAGGGGCCAAATTGGTTCGGATGTTCACCCAACATGATGCAGATTCTAGTGTACATAATCATCTTAGTAGGCTGCTACGCAATTCATATGTTAGTGTTTTAGCTTTCCGAAGCGCATCAAAAGGTTGTTCATTCCCATGTAACATAATGATAGGAGCCATAGGCTATTATCAAAATGCCCTACACATAGGGGAAAATCTTAATCAGGCATTGTTCGACCACATCAATCTTGATGTCATGGATTTGAAAAAGATACATGAATACCAAATACTTCAGTGGGTAAGACACCATATATGGTGTCTTTATTTGTTCTCTATTAATGAGGCAGTTATCTTGATCTTGACATAGCAAAGCATGATTGTTAAGGGTGAGGTGCAAGATGTAAAACTCACCGAGAAGCATGCCTGCAGGAAAGGTGCAGAGACAGACATCTGGGATTTTTGCCGAGTCATCCCTTTTGCACTCAACCCAACAAACTCGCCCGTTGTAGATAGACAATCCGCGACAAGAATCAAATGCTCGGGAAGAATAGTCTTGCCCACATCATTGACAGCAGAGGTCAAGTTCTGCATATAATTTTAATTGAATTAGAACAAAAATCAGTAATACATATAACCCAAAAGAACATTGTAAGAATTCGACTAGTAGGCGGGAACACGAGGGAAGAGAAGATCAAGGATAAGCATGATACGTTTCCCTTTGGGACACAAGAAATAATTTCAAAAAAGCGCTGGGATGATACATATAGACATAAAAGATAAATAAGAAAACGAAACAGAAGATGATTTGAATCTACACATGCTTTACAGCACATAGAATTGGAAAAACAAAAATTTCATGCCGCTGAGCACACTTGACGGAGTTATGATGAAGATGATGAACAATGAAGGACGTACTTAAGAAAGATGTTACTACCAGACAGACGATGAACAAACATGGTGCACAGTGACAAAGAAGTTACCTTGAGAAAGAATCTCCAAGCGGCACCAATTCCATAAGAAGAAAACATATCATGCAAATCATCAGGCACGCTGCAGTCCCAGTCAATCAGATCCATGATCGGGAGACAGTTGTCCATTAGCAAGGTCCACAATTTCTTTTTTCTGCACTTCGATGAAGCAGAAACTCTCAAACAGAGTTCACCATGAGCGTTTACAGGAGACTGAGGCCCATGAGGCCGATCGTTCCACAAGATATCTATCTTCTCGACCTCTCTAAATCCTGTTGAAGAGCAGAATCAACTTATTAGAGGAAGTATATTTAATAAACATAATCCTGAAGTTATTAGAGCAATAGCTTTTTTCAGACCTTTTACAACACAACCAAGAAGATGAGGGATCACCACATCTCGGATGGAATCCAGTTCGGTGTAAGAGTTCTTCTCTATAACTGTTGCGGTGATGCATAATGTTGATCTGTTTTTCTTCTCCGCATCGGATGAACAACAGCTCCTGGAATTGAATCGAGGATCAAGTCAACTATAGCGGGTGAATACTCAGTATAGAAATGGAAGAAGTAACTATATCAATCAATTTCAATATGAAAAATCAACAAGATTAAGTATTTTGCATCACTGTGGGAGGAGGGGATACTATGCTTGGTATAAAATCAAGTTGGATATAAATCATTCAACGATATGCTTCTAACTAATGCATCATTGTGAGTTTTCATTTACTCATAAAATAAAAAAAGAGAAAATGATCTATACTGCAAAATGTGAACCCTGTTGAGAGTACAAAAACCCCACTGACAACATGACCGTAAATGGGATTTCTATTGAGTGGGGTTTCTGTACAGTTCGGGTTTTCGGGATTTTGTCAGTGGATTTTCAACACTCAGTGGTCTACGCAACAGCCAGTTAGCTACCTCTTGTAGAGAACCTTATAATAAGCGGAAATACATTTGGTCCTTCAAAAACATCCAAGCTTGCTGCTACAACTCTACGAAGTAAGGAGAAAACCCACTGCCTAAACGCACTCAGTGGGATTTCTCCTTACTCAGTGGATTTTCTCATATTACTCATTGGGGTTTCTCCACATTCAGTAGGTTTTGCAGCAACAACCTTGACTGCTTTTGAAGCACGAATGACGCTCGGTATAATAAAACCCTCTTGCTCGTAATCAACATGTCCATGAAGTTGATACCAAACAAGAGGGTTAAAATCTAGTTCACAACCGTTAGTAAAATAAAACCATCTATTCCTGAGGATAAGGATGAAGCACTGCTATTTAGACAATCATGATTCCAAATCGTAGAGTATATAAGCCTATAAGGTAAACTTTTCCTTGCTTGGACTGCTCTAGATGGGTCTGTTAGCATGAGGAAGAGATTTCTAGAATAATATCTCTATCCAGCACCAGAAATACATATAAGAAGGAAAACCCGAGAAATTTGTAGAATAACTGAACGAGAATGGCATATAGCACAAATAAGAAGAAGAAGGACTAATTACGGCAACAATGAGAAGTTAATGGTCTTGGACCACAAACTATAAATCGAAGAACAGCCAGGAAAATTCATTTCACCGCCCAGAAGAGATAGAATACTGTGGTAGAAGAAAAGAGGAGAGTACTCACTTTCTTACAATCCTCAAGCTGTGAGTGAAGTCAGAAGAGCTACAGGATTCATAAAGGGCATCAACTATAGCATGCATTTTCAATCTTCTTCTCTTTACGCTTTCCTGAAAAGACAAACTAGCATGATAAACCTCGAGTATGACGACACACGGAT
>JAOVYX010004110.1:0-10483 GCA_035668315.1 Drosera spatulata
CCATAAAACAACCTCAAATAACTTGAAAATTGTGAAAAGAGCATTGAAATGAGCTTAAAACACTCAAAAACACTTGGGAAGTCTAAAAACACCATAAAAACAAGTCAAATAACTTGAAAAGCCTTAAAACACAGCCCATTCACTTCGAAACGCAAAAACGAATGAAAAGTGGAAAAAACACCACAAAACAACCTCAAATAACTTGAAAACACAAGAAACAACGAAAAAAGCCTCGAAATGAGCTCAAAACACACAAAAACACATGAAAGGGCTAAAAACATCACAAAACAACCTCAAATAAACTGAAAACATAAAACACAACGATATAAGCCTTTAAATGACCTTAAAACACTCAAAAACACTTGAAAAGGCTGAAAACTCCATAAAACAACCTCAAATAACTTGAAAATTGTGAAAATAGCATTGAAATGAGCTTCAAACACTCAAAAACACGTGAAAAGACTAAAAACACCATTAAAACAACTTAAATAACTTGAAAAGGCTAAAAACACCATAAGAACAACTCCATTCACGTCAAAACGAATAAAAACGAATGAAAAGTGGAAAAAACACCATAAAACAACCTCAAATATCTTGAAAACTAAAGAAACATTGAAAACAACCTTTAAATGACCTTAAAACACTCAAAAACATATAAAATGGCTACGTACACCATAAAAAAATCTCAAATAACTTGAAATGGCTGAAAACACCATAAGAGCAACTGTATTCACTTCAAAACACACAAAAACAAATGAAAAGTGGAAAAATCATCATTAAACAACCTCAAACAATTTGAAAACTCTAGAAACAACGAAAAGAGCCTTGAATTCAGCTCAAAACACTCAAAAACACATGAAAGGGCTAAAAACACCACTAAACAGCCCCAAATAACTTGAAAACACAAGAAACAATGAAATTAACCTTTAAATGACCTTAAAACACCCAAAAACACATGAAAGGGCTAAAAACACCATAAAATAACCTCAAATAGCTTGAAAATTGTGAAAAGAGCATTCAAATGAGCTCAAAACACTCAAAAACATATAAAATGGCTACAAACACCATAAAAAAACCTCAAATAACTTGAAAAGGCTGAAAACACCATAAGAGCAACTCTATTCACTTGAAAACGCACAAAAACAAATGAAAAGTGGAAAAATCATCATTAAACAACCACAGACAACTTGAAAACTCTAGAAACAACGAAAAGAGCCTTGAAATCAACTCAAAACACTCAAAAACACATGAAAGTGTTTTCAAGTGTTTTTGAGTGTTTTAAGCTCATTTTAAGGCTTTTTTCTTAGGTTTTAGCCTTTTCGAGTGTTTTGAGTGTTTTAAAGTCATATAAAGACTGTTTTCGTTGTTTCTTTTGTGTTCAAGTTGTTTGAGATTATTTTGTTTTGTTTTTATCCCTTTCATGTGTTTTTGAGAGTTTTGAGCTTATTTCAAGGCTCTTTTCGTTGTAACTTGAGCTTTCAAGTTATTTGACGTAATTTTATGGTGTTTCGTTATGACGTTATTTTCCAAGTTTCGTTCGTTTTTGTGCATTTTAAAGTGAATGGAGTTGCTCTCATGGTGTTTTTAGCCTTTTCAAGTTATTTGAGTTGTTTTTATGCTGTTTTTAGCCTTTTCAAGTGTTTTTGAGTGTTTTCACCTCATTTCAATCATCTTTTCACAATTTTCAAGTTATTTGAGGTTGTTTCCTGATGTTTTTAGCCTTTTAATGTGTTTTTGAGTGTTTAAGGTCATTTAAAGGCTGTTTTCGTTGTTTCTTGTGTTTTCAAGTTCTTTGAGGTTGTTTTGTGGTGTTTTTTGCCCTCTCATGTGTTTTTGAGTGTTTTGAGCTCATTAAAAGGTTTTTTTTCGTTCTTTCTTGTGTTTTCAACTTTTACAAGGTTGTTTTGTTGTGTTTTTATCACTTCTCATTCGTTTTTGAGCGTTTTGAAGTAAATGGATTTGCTTTAATGGTGTTTTTAGCCTTTTCAAGTGTTTTAGAGTTTTTTAAGCCTATTTCAAGTCTCTTTGAAAGGATTCTTGCATTTTCAAGTTATTTGAGGATATTTCATGGTGTTTTTTTCCTTTTCATGTGTTTCGGAGTTTTTTAAAGTCAACTCAAGGCTCTTTTTGTTGTTTCTTGCATTTTCATGTTATTTGAGTTGTTTTTTTATGGTTTTTTTGGCCTTTTTGGCCTTTTCAAGTGTTTTAAGCTCATTTCAATGCTCTTCTCACAATTTTCAAGTTATTGAAGGTTGTTTTATGATGTTTTTAACCTTTTCATGTGTTTGTGAGTATTTTAAGTTCATTTAAAGGGTATTTTCGTTGTTTCTTGTGTTTTCAAGTTATTTTAGGTTGTTAAGTGGTGTTTTTTGCCCTTTCACATGTTTTTGAGTGTTTTGAGCTCATTTCAAGGCTCTTTTCGTTGTTTTTTTAGTTTTCAAGTTATTTGACGTTGTTTAATGGTGTTTTTTTCCAAGTTATTTGATTTTTCAAGTTATTTGAGGTTGTTTTATGGTGTTTTTACCACTTTTCATTCGTTTTTATGTGTTTTGAAGTGAATGGAGTTGTTCTTGTGGTCTTTTTAGCCTTTTCAAGTGTTGTTAGCCTTTTCATTTTGTTTTGAGTGTTTTAAGCTCATTTCAATGCTCTTTTAACAATTTTCAAGTCATTTGAGATTGTTTTATGGTGTTTTTAGCATTTTTATGTGTTTCTGAGTGTTATAAGGTCATTTAAAAGCATTTTTCGTTGTTTCTTATGTTTTCAAATTATTTGAGGTTGCTTTGTGGTGTTTTTAGCCCTTTCATGTGTTTTTGAGTGTTTTCATGTCATTTCAAGGCTCTTTTCATTGTTTCTTGAGTTTTCAAGTTATTTGAGGTTGTTTTATATTGTTTTTACCACTTTTCATTTGTTTTTGTGCGTTTTGAAGTGAATGGCGTTGTTCTTATGGTGTTTTAGCCTTTTTAAGGGTTTTTGAGTGTTTTATGCTCATTTGAAGGCTCTTTTGGTTGATTCTTGAGTTTTCAAGTTATTTGAGGATATTTCATGGTGTTTTTGGCCTTATCATGTGTTTTTGAGTTTTTTTAAGTCATTTCAAGGCTGTTTTCGTCGTTTGTTGCATTTTCAAGTTATTTGAGGATGTTTGGTGGTGTCTTTAGTCCTTCCATGTGGTTTTGAGCGTTTTTAGGTTATTTCAAGTTTGTTTGATAAATTCTTGCGTTTTCAATTTAGTTGATGTTCTTTTAGGGTGCTTTTACTAATTTTCATACGTTTTTGTGTATGTTGAACATATTTTAGTTGTTGTTATGGTGTTTTAATCCTTTACATGTGTCTTTTAGTGTTTTAAATTCATTTAAAGGCTTTTTTTCATAGTTTCTTGCATTTTCAAATTATTTGAGTTTGTTTTGTTGTGTTTTTACCCTTTTCATGTGGTTTTGAGTGTTTTAAGCTCATTTCAAGGCTCTTTTCATAGTTTCTTGCATTTTCAAGTTATTTGAGGTTGTTTTGTGGTGCTTTTAGCCTTTTCATATGGTTATGAGTGATTTTAGGTAATTTCAAATCTCTTTTTATGGATTCTTGGATTTTCAAGTAATTTGAGGCTCTTTTATAGTGTTTTTACCACTTTTGAAGAGATTTGAGTTGTTTTTATGGTGTTTTTACCCTTTCGATATGTTTTTGAGTGTTTTAAGCACTTTCAAGGGTCTTTTCATAGTTTCTTATGTTTTCATGTTATTTGAGATGTTTTTATTGTGTTTTTAGCCTTTTCAAATGTTTTTGAGTATTTTTAGCTCATTTCAATGCTCTTTTCGCAATTTTCAAGTTATTTGAGGTTGTTTTATGTTGTTTTTTGCCTTTTCATGTGTTTTTGAGTGTTTTCAGGTCATTTAAAGGCTGTTTTCGTTGTTTCTTGTGTTTCCCAATTATTTGAGGTTGTTTTGTGGTGTTTTTAGCCCTGTCATGTGTTTTGTGTGTTTTGAGGTCATTTCAAGGCTCTTTTCGTTGTTTCTCGAGTTTTCAAGTTATTTGTGGTTGTTTTATGATGCTTTTACCACTTTTTATTCGTTTTTTGTGTTTTCAAGTGAATGGGGTTGTTCTTATGGTGTTTTTAGCCATTTCAATCGTTTTAGAGTGTTTTAAGCTCATTTGAAGGCTCCCTTGATAGATTCTTGCGTCATCAAGTTATTTGTGTGTTTTAAGTTTGTTTTGATAGATTCTTACGTTTTAAATTTAGTTGATGTTCTTTTAGGGTGCTTTTACTACTTTTCATACGTTTTTGTGTATGTTGAAGCGATTTGAGTTCATTTTATGGTGTTTTAATCCTTTACATGTGTTTTTGAGGGTGTTAAAGTCATTTCAAGGCTTTTTTTCATAGTTTCTTGCATTTGCAAGTTATTTGAGGTGCTTCATTGTGTTTTTACCCTTTTCATGTGGTTTTGAGTGTTTTAAGATCATTTCATGGCTCTTTTCGTTGTTTCTAGCATTTTCAAGTTATTTGAGGTTGTTTTGTGGTGCTTTTAGCCTTTTCATGTGGTTATGTGTGATTTAAGGTCATTTCAATGCTCTTTTGATAGATTCTTGGATTTTCAATTTGTTTGAGGCTCCTTTATAGTGTTTCTACCACTTTTCATTCGTTTTTGTGCATTTTGAAGAGATTTGAGTTGTTTTTTTGGTGTTTTCATCCTTTTGATGTGTTTTTGAGTGTTTTGAGTTCATTTCATGGCTATTTTCGTTGTTTCTTGTGTTGTCAAGGTATTTAAAGTTCTTTTGTGGTGTTTTTAGCCCTCTCATGTCTTTTTGAGTGTTTTCAGCTCATTTTAAGGCTCTTTTCGTTGTTTCTTGAGTTTTCAAGTTATTTGAGGTTGTTTTGTGGTGTTTTTATCCCTTTCAGGCGTTTTTGAGTGTTTTGAGGTCATTTCAAGGCTCTTTTCGTTGTTTCGTGAGTTTTCAAGTTGGTTGAGGTTGTTTCATCGTGTTTTTACCACTTTTTCATTCGTTTTTTTTGTGCGTTTTGAAGTGAATGGAGTTGTTCTTATGGTGTTTTTCGCCTTTTCAATGGTTTTAGAGTGTTTTAAGCTCATTTGAAGGCTATTTTGGTAGATTCTTGCGTTTTCAAGTTATTTGAGGATATTTCATGGTGTTTTTGGCCTTTTCATGTGTTTTGGAGTTTAAGCTCTTTTCGTTGTTTCTTGCATTTTCAAGTTATTTGAGGATGTTTTGTTGTGTTTTTAGCCCTTTCATGTGGTTTTTAGTATTTTAAGATGATTTCGAGTTTGTTTTGATAGATTCTTGTATTTTCAATTTAGTTGATGTTCTTTTAGGGTGCATTTAAAACTTTTCATACGTTTTTCTGTATGTTGAAGCGATTTGAGTTGTTTTTATGGTGTTTTAATTCTTTATGTGTGTTTTTAGTGTTTTAAAGTCATTTCAAGGCTTTTTTCATAACTTCTTGTATTTTCAAGTTATTTGAGGTTGTTTTCTTGTGTTTTTACCCTTTTCATGTGGTTTTGAGTGTTTTAAGCTCATTTCATGGCTCTTTTCATAGTTTCTTGCATTTTCAAGTTATTTGAGGTTGTTTTGTGGTGCTTTTAGCCTTTTTATATGGTTTTGAGTGATTTCAGGTAATTTCAAGGCTTTTTTTTGATAGATTCTTTGATTTTCAAGTTAGTTGAGGCTCTATTCTAGTGTTTTTACCACTTTTCATTCGTTTTTGTGCATTTTGAAGAGATTTGTGTTGTTTTCATCGTGCTTTTAGCCTTTTGAAGTGTTTTTGAGTGTTTTAAGCTCATTTTAAGGGTATTTTCATAGTTTCTTGTGTTTTCAAGTCATTTGAGTTGTTTTTATGGTGTTTGTGATTGCTTTTGATTGTTTTAAGCTCATTTCGGTGCTCTTTTCACTATTTTCAAGTTATTTGAGGTTGTTTTATGGTGTTTTTATCCTTTTGATGTGTTTTTGAGTGTTTTAAGCTCATTTCAAGGGTCATTTCATAGTTTCATGTCTTTTGAAGTTATTTGGGGTTGTTTTGTGATTTTTTTAGACCTTTCATGTGTTTTTGAGGTCATTTCATTGCACTTTTCGTTTTTTCTTGAGTTTTCAAGTTATTTCAGGTTCTTTTAAGTTGGTTTTACCACTTTTCATTCGTTTTTGTGCGTTTTGAAGTGAATGGAGTTGTTCTTATGGTGTTTTTACCCTTTCAATTCCTTTATAGTGTTTTAAGCTCATTTAAAGGCTCTTTTGATTTATAATTTTTTTCCTACTTTTCATTCGTTTTCATGCATTTTGAAGAGATTTGAGTTGTTTTTATGGTGTTTTTAGCCTTTTGATGTGTTTTTGAGTGTTTTAAGCTCATTTCCATGGTCTTTTCATAGTTTCTTGTGTTTTCAAGTTATTTGAGTTGCTTTTGTGGTGTTTTTAGCTTTTTCAAGTGTTTTTTATTGTTTTCAGTTCATTTCAATATTGTTTTCATAATTTTAAGTTATTTGAGGTTGTTTTATGGTGTTTTTAGCCTTTTCAAGTGTTTATGAGTGTTTTAAGGTCATTTAAAGGCTATTTTCGTTTTTTCTTGTGTTTTCAGTTATTTGAGGTTGTTCTGTGGAGTTTTTAGCCCTTCTATGTGTCTTTGAGTGTTTTGACCTCATTTCAAGGCTTTTTTCGTTGATTCTCGAGTTTTCAAGTTATTTGAGGCTGTTTTATGGTGTTTTTACCGCTTTTCATTCGTTTTTGTGCGTTTTGAAGTGAATGGAGTTTTCTTATGGTGTTTTTAACCCTTTCAATTCTTTTACAGTGTTTTAGGCTCATTTGAAGGCTGTTTTATAGTGTTTCTTGATTGATTCTTGGATTTTTCAAGTCATTTGAGGCTGTTTTATAGTGTTTTTACCACTTTTCATTCGTTTTTGTGCATTTTGAAGAGATTTGAGTTGCTTTTATGGTGTTTTTAGCCGTTTGATTTTTTTTTTTTGAGAGTTTTAAGCTCATTTCTATGGTCTTTTCATAATTCCTTGTGTTTTCAAGTCATTTGAGTTGCTCTTGTGGTGTTTTTAGCCTTTTCAAGTGTTTTTTTGAGTGTTTTTAGCTCATTTCAATGCTCTTTTCATAATTTCAAGTTATTTGAGGTTGGTTTCTGGTGTTTTTAGCCTTTTCAAGTGTTTATGAGTGTTTTAAGGTCATTTAAAAGCTATTTTTCGTTGTTTCTTGTGTTTTCCAGTTATTTGAGGTTGTTCAGTGAAGTTTTTAGCTCTTCTATGTGGCTTTGAGTGTTTTGACCTTATTTCAAGGCTTTTTTCGATGTTTCTCGAGTTTTCAATTTATTTGAGGTTGTTTTATGGTGTTTTTACTGCTTTTCATTCGTTTTTCTGCGTTTTGAAGTGAATGGAGTTGTTCTTATGGTGTTTTTAGCCCTTTCAATTGTTCTACAGTGTTTCAGGCTTATTTGAAGGCTGTTTTATAGTGTTTCTTGATTGATTCTTCGATTTTTAAGTCATTTGAGGCTGTTTTATAGTGTTTTTACCACTTTTCGTTCTTTGTGCATTTAGAAGAGATTTGAGTTGTTTTTATGATGTTTTTAGCCTTTTGATATGTTTTCGAGTGTTTTAAGCTCATCTCAAGTTGTTTTTGGGGTGTTTTTTTCCTTTTCAAGTGTTTTCGAGTGTTTTCAGTTTCATTTCAATGCCGTTTTCATAATTTTCATGTTATTTGAGCTTGTTTCATGGTGTTTTTAGCGTTTTCTTGTGTTTTTGAGTGTTTTAAGGTCATTTAAAAGCTGTCTTTATTGTTTCATGAGTTTTCAAGTTATTTGAGGTTGTGTTGTTGTGTTTTTAGCCCTTTCATGTGTTTTTGAGTGTTTTGAGCTCATATCAAGACTCTTTTCGTTGTATCTTGAGATTTCAAGTTATTTGAGGTTGTTTTATGGTGTTTTAAGTTCTTTTAAAGGTTGTTTTCATTGTTTCTTGTGTTTTCATGTTATTTGAGGTTGTTTTGTGGTGTTTTTAGCCCTTTCATGTGTTTTTGAGTGTTTTGAGGTCATTTCAAGGTTCTTTTCGTCGTTCATTGAGTTTTCAAGTTATTTGAGGTTGTTTTATGGTGTTTTTTCCCCCTTTAATTGGTTTTTGTGCTTTTTGAAGTGATTGGAGTTGTACTTATGGTGTTTTTAGCCTTTTCAAGTTATTTGAGTATTTTTTTTTATGGTGTTTTTAGCTTTCTCAAGTGTTTTTGATTGTTTTAAGCTCATTTCCATGCTCTTTGAACATTTTTCAAGTTATTTGAAGTTTTTTTATGGTGTTTTTAGCCTTTCCATGAGTTTTTTTTTTTTACAGTGTTAAAGTCATTTAAAGGCGGTTTTCATTGTTTCTTGTGTTTTTAAGTTATTTGAGGCTGTTTTGTGTGTCGCTTTTAACCCTTTCATGTGTGGTTAAGTGTTTTAAGATCATTTCAAGGCTCTTTTCATTGTTTCTTGAGTTTTCATGTTATTTGAAGTGAATGGAGTTGTTCTATGGTCTTTTCATAGTTTAGTGTGTTGTCAAGTTATTTGAGTTGCTTTTGTGGTGTTTTTAGCCTTTTCAAGTGTTTTTGATTGTTTTCAGTTCATTTCAATACTTTTTTCTTAATTTCAAGTTATTTGAGGTTGTTTTATGGTGTTTTTAGCCTTTTCAAGTGTTTATGAGTGTTTTAATGTCATTTAAAGGCAATTTTCGTTGTTTCTTGTGTTTTCCAGTTATTTGAGGTTGTTCTGTGGAGTTTTTAGCCCTTGCATGTGTCTTTGAGTGTTTTGACCCTATTTCATGGCTTTTTTCGTTCTTTCTCGAGTTTTCAAGTTATTTGAGGTTGTTTTATAGTGTTTTTACCGCTTTTCATTCGTTTTTGTGCGTTTTGAAGTGAATGGAGTTGTTCTTATGGTGGTTTTAGCCCTTTCAATTGTTTTACAGTGTTTTAGGCTCATTTGAAGGCTTTTTTGATAGATTCTTGCGTTTTTAAGTTATTTGAGGATATTTCATGGTGTTTTTGGCGTTTTCATGTGTTTTGGAGTTTTTTAAAGTCATTTCAAGGCTTTATTCGTTGTTTTTTAGTGTTGTTTACTGTTTTAAGCTAATTTCAATGCTCTTTTGAGCTTGTTCTGCGGTGTTTTTGGCCTTGTCAAGTTTTTTTGAGTGTTTTAAGCTCATTTCAATGCTCTTTTGACAATTTTCGACTTATTTGAGATTGTTTTATGGTGTTTTTAGCCTTTTCAGGTTTTTTTAGTGTTTTAAGGTCATTAAAAGGTTGCTTTTGTTGTTTCTTGTGTTTTCAAGTTATTTGAGGTTGTTTTCTTTGGTGTTTTTATCCCTTTTATGTGTTTCTGAGTGTTTTGAGGTCATTTCAAGGCTCTTTTCGTTGTTTCTTATGTTTTCAAGCTATTTGAGGTTGTTTTATGGTGTTTTTACCACTTTTCATGCGTTTTTGTGCGTTTTGAAGTGAATGGAGTTGTTCCTATGATGTTTTTAGCCTTTTCAAGTAATTTAAGTTGTATCTATGTTGTTTTTAGCCTTTCCAAGTGTTTTTGAGTATTTTAAGCACATTTCAATGCTCTTTTCACAGTTTTCAAGTTATTTGAGGTTTTTTATGATGTTTTTAGCCTTTTCATGCGGTTGTCATTGTTTCTTGCGTTTTCAAGCTATTTGAGGTTGTTTTGTGTTTTTTTTTTAGCTCCTTCATGTGTGTTAGTGTGTTTTGAGCTCATTTCAAGGCTCTTTTCATTGTTTCTTTTTGTTTCCAAGTTATTTGACGTTGTTTTATGGTGTTTTTACCACTTTTCATTCGTTTTTGTACGTTTTGAAGTCAATGGTGTTGTTCTTATTGTGTTTTTAACCTTTTCAAGTGTTTTAGAGTGTTTTAAGGTCATTTCAAGGCTTTTTTTGGTAGATTTAAGGATTTTCAAGTTATTTGAAGTTGTTTTATAGTGTTTTTACACTTTTCATTCGTTTTTGTGCATTTTGAAGAGATTTGAGTTGTTTTTATGGTTTTTTTAGCCTTTTGTGTGTTTTTGAATGTTTTAAGCTCATTTCAAAGGTCTTTTCATAGTTTCCTTTGTTTTCAAGTTATATGATTTGTTTTTAAGGTGTTTTTGGTCTTTTCAAATATTTTTGAGTGTTTTAAGCTCATTTCAATGCTCTTTAACAATTTTCAAGTTATTTGAGGTTGTTTTATGGTGTTTTTATCTTTTTCATATGTTTTTGAGTGTTTTAAGGTCATTTGAAGCCTGTTTTCATCGTTTCTTGTGTTTTTATGTTATTTTAGGTTGTTTTGTAGGGTTTTTTGCCCTTTCTTTGTTTCTTGAGTTTTCAAGTTATTTGAGGTGGTTTTATGATTTTTTTTTCCACTTTTCATTTGTTTCGATGACTTTTGAAGTGAATAGAGCTGTTCTTATGGTGTTTTTAGCTTTTTCAAGTTATTTGAGTTGTTTTTATGGTGTTTCTAGCCTTTTCAAGTGTTTTTGAGTGTTTTAAGCTCATTTCAA